>JAODOY010084496.1:0-14262 GCA_025399855.1 Forbesichthys papilliferus
CTCTTCACCGCAGCTTCAGCAATGGAAGCTTTGAACATTTCCCACTTAGGTTCTATGTCCCCAACCTCCACAGGGATGCAAGAGAAGCTTCGCTGGAGGTGTGAGTTGAAGATCTCATGGACAGGGGCCTTCTCAAGACGTTCCCAGTTCACCCGCATTACCCGTTTTGGCTTACCAGGTCTGTCCAGAGTCTTCTTCCACCCCTTAACCCAACTCACCACCAGATGGTGGTCGGTAGTGTTACATCACAGCCCTAGCTCTAGGACTGCAAAATAAAAAAGAGATGCCACATGTGTCTTTAAGGGAAGTGACTTAATTTATTAACAACATAACACAAAATAACACAAAGCTAAGGCTGTCGTGCCAGAAGGAAGAACCTGATAGTGTGCTGAAAGCACACTTATCAAGCCTTGCCCCAGGTGCTGCCAATTAAGGTTAACGCAGTCCTCTCAGCCATCTGCAGGCAGGGATGTCACAGTAGCCTGCCCCTCTCTTCAGCCGAGTGTCCAAAACATGCGGCATCAGATCAGATGATACGATCACAAAATCGATCATCGACCTTCGACCTAGGGTGCTCTGGTACCACGTACACATATGAGCATCTTTATGTTCGAACAGGATGTTTGTTATAGACAGTCCATGACTAGCACAGAATAACAACAAACGCCCGTTCGGGTTTAGATCTGGGAGACCGTTCCTCCCAATCACACCTCTCCAGGTGTCTCC
This sequence comes from Forbesichthys papilliferus, assembly GCA_025399855.1. Lineage (NCBI taxonomy): Eukaryota > Metazoa > Chordata > Actinopteri > Percopsiformes > Amblyopsidae > Forbesichthys > Forbesichthys papilliferus. The sequence goes on from JAODOY010084496.1 coordinate 727, forward strand.
ATCATTGCCCACGTGCATGTTGAAGTCTCCCAGCAGAACTATGGAGTCCCCTACTGGAGCCCCATACAGGACTCTATTCAGGGTCTCCAAATTGCTAATTGCTACTTTTTTCAGATGGATTTAAAAAATGTTTGAAGGTTTTAACTCTACACATTGTGATATCAATGCTTATATTGTACAGGGTTTCATACCTATAAATTAACTGCAAGCTATGTTTAATGATTTGAAACTCTATTTAAAGTATTGCCTTATCAGTGAAACAAGCTTGAATGGATGCCTGGATTTTAGTAACTGTCTTAGAAATTACAATACATTTTAAAGGAATATTTCTGTGCTTTCAATGCAAATTATATGGCAGCATGAACAGAATAAAAATAACTAAATAAATACAGAAAATTACTTGTCAGAAGAAACACATTGAAGACAAACTATTTACATTATGCCTTGAGACCTGTCAAGCAGACCGGGATATACTCAATGCCAGCCTGTCCATAAAAGTGTGTTACAGTAGAACTATTTGCATTGTCATATTAGTTATATACAGTATAGTTGACAAATTGAAATTGTGTACAAAGTGGTATTTGTTTAATATGTTGTATAACTGCATTAGTATGTTTATCAAATACATTAAAATATGAACTACTTTATATAATATTACTTTGTAAAAAAGAAAATATATATTTCTGTTACTAAACTATAAAATATAAATTACACAAAGAAATGTAAAATGCAGCCAGTCTAAGAAGGGTTGACTTGCTTGCAAAAAAGATAATTGATTTGTTAGGTCTCAAAAAGCATGCACCTTTCCGATAGTTGTTTGTGGTGCTAAACCAAAATGTTCAATTACATTTAGTTACAGTAGTTGTAGTTAGAAATAGTCACCGTCATATTGTTTTAAGAAATATTTAAGAAAATATATTTTATCTCAGGAAGTTAATTACTATGTGACTCAATCCCCTGTCATCTCCTGTATACACATGGCATGACCTCCATTATTTTGAATGCTCTGAAGAAGGCCGCTAGCCTGAAAAATTAGCATGTTTGCTACAAAGGAAGTGTTCACTTTCTTTGTAACTGGAGATCAAGTGTTAAAATAATTGCAATCACTAATTATTATTTTAGGTAAGTACAAAACAACAGTCTTTATTTTTATATATTTATTACTTTAATAAAATTAAAACACTGCACATTTAGTTATTCCTGCGAACACTCTCTTAACAACGTTTATTTGTCTCCAAAACAACAATCAACTCAACCACAAAAATACATAATTTGTCATTTTGTCAAAAAATCACATTCGACTTCTCAAATTCTTAATCATAGACATCCCTAATTGTGACCTGCCTGAAAACTATTCTTATCTCAGCATATTTATCAGCAGCCAACAAGCACATATGCATTTCATCACAACTCTACCCGTACATTCAATTTCATAACAAAAACACAGAAATTAACGAGCATAGCTATAGTTAATTGGCACAAACTGCAGGCTGCATTCCATGAGGGCTTTATATCGGAATTCAACATGCTGTTTTGATTGTATGATGAAAAAAACCCTTTCTACAATGTATTTGAATGTAAAGTTAAATAAATGCATGCACACCTTAAAAAATACACGCGAGCTCTGTGCAATACAAGCCTGTTCTGTATACAGTCATTGATTAACAATGATCATAAGTATTCAAGCAAACATTAAGCATACCGCATATGCGTGTTCGGCGTGTAATGACCCTTACACATTCTACACTCTGGACTGTCCCAAGCTGAGACCTTTCTAAAACACTCTTTGTCAAAACAGCAAACACAGAAGGTTTCTAGCATGTCTACTACAGGAGATTGGTGTGTGTGCGGTGGTACGTATTGGCGGGAATAGACACAGAGTACAGCGTTATGATGCCAGCATGTGTGGCTTTCATTGCCACCTGTCGCTGTGGAGTAGACCGCTGAACTATATAGGCGTGGACAGACCACACGTGACAGGTGTGAGCTTAGGTATGGGGGTGGGGGGGGGGGGCCTAATGATCAAGATTGCATTTTGGGTGTGTGAGGATGTGAGTGTGAGTGTCAGGGAGAGAGAGAGAGAGAGAGAGAGAGAGAGAGAGAGAGAGAGAGAGAGATTCTAATCAGTCAGTGTCCCTGCCCTGGAATAAAGTTTAGCCTTTTACTTACAGTATTACTAAGTGCTTACATACAGTAAGTGAAATATCCTAAAAGTTCAATTAATTCTGTAATAAATAATTTAAATACTATTTTGCATCCTTTTATTGAAATGTTCCTCAATACATTTTTGAATGTGCTATTTAACAATCCACAAATAAATAAACACAAAAACACATTAGAAATACATTTTGAAAAGTGTTGGTCCATGATTATTTGTTGCCAAACATCTGCGTGAGGATTTATGAAAAAGAACATGGAAATGAGTAGGGTTAAAATTGCAAACTACCAGTACAGTGGATGCAGTCCTAAATCACAGTGATTATTATAGTGGAGACAAGACTAATTTCACCCTCATATTCATTTTTAGTAATCATACAGTTAGCTCATAGCGGATTCCAATATCCACAAGATATTAGGATACATGTACTGTAGGAGCCAGTAAGGCATCTCACCGGTAGACTGGTGATGTCAGGCATCTAACCCGTGGCCTTTCGGCTGAGAGTTGACCACCCAATACTGCATGCTAACCTGTCTCCCATTTATTGCATTCATGCTTTTATTGAAGAGACAGGATAGAGCTGGAGGCCATTTAGAAAGTCATACAACGTGACCCAATGGGAGTTCTTACTGTATACTCTATATACAATAGTTCTGCCCTTCTAGTTTACAGCCTTGCCTTGCTGTTTGACAGAACAGACATACCTGAGTCACATGATGTCATTATTCTTCAAACTAATTTGACTTTCGTGAATGTGCCAGAAAAATATTCTATCAGTAAATATCAGTCACACTGACTTATTTATAATATGATTGTTGCTTTAGTGATTTGGCCACCGATGTCATAACCCGATGGCCAGATAAATCACTGAACCAATATAAAGAACATGCTCCCAAAATCCCACACAATACGCACGTGATCGCACACACGCATACTGGTCACACACACAGACATGGACACGCACACACACACACAGAGGTATTTTAGTTCAAAGTCAAACAGTTCTGTCTCCCAGTTCTGTTTTCTTCTACCCCTATAAAGCCTTGACACCGTGCAGTGACACAGACTCCTTTTGTGGGAGGGTAGAAGGGAGGGTTGCTACAGGGGGTCCATGCAGCGTAAAAAAAGAAAGGTGTCAGCATCTCTGGGAGATCCGTTTTCTAATGTGCTGCTGGGTGGGGGGAGCATGCCCAACGCTACGCTGCAGCGCAGAACGGCCCACACACCGCTGCTGATTCCAACGTTTTGCCCTCTGATAGTCCCATTCATCACAAGTAAATATTCGTCCCAACTGACTCACCAGAGGAACAAACTGAAGCACCTCGCTCACACTGGAACTGTGGAAGTGTGCATCTACAGCATATATTCAGTTCAACACATTAATGTTTCCTAGAGCAGTAATGTAATAACAATCTATATAATACACTTAATCATTAAATCAAAATTAAATATTTAGTTTGCACCAGAGTGGCAGTCTCAGTAAATAAGTAAGTGTTACTTTATGTCGTGTACACAGTAGAGCCCACGGAAAATAAAAGCAAAATACTTTTGAAAAAAGTATGTATATGTAATGAAAATAACAGCACTATCAACACACACACACACACCCACACGCACATGTGCACACCCACACACAAACACGCACATATATATGCATGTGAAGCATACAGTCTGTGCACTGTCAGACGCTGTGTGTGTGTGTGTGTGTGTGTGTGTGTGTGTGTGTGTGTACTGGTACATGACTCGTAAAAAGCAGCTACACAGACAATCACATAGCCGGCCAAACAAACAATAAGAGTGTGCATGCGTGTGTGTGTGTGTGTGTGTGTGTGTGTGTGTGCATGTAGAGGAGGTTAATGTGCATAATCAATGGCTGGCCTGTCCTTTGCCCTGGTAGAAAGTGGGACCACATCATCACTGCCTCAAATGCCAAGTCATTCAGTCAGAGAGAGGGAGGGAGGGAGGGAGGGAGAGAGAGAGGGAGAGAGGGAGGGAGGGAGGGAGGGAGGCACTTGTAATGAAAAAGCTGTCAGGACATTTTATTATGGAGCTTTTTGCAATGTAGTGACCCTAAATGAAACTACAAAACACAATTACAAGTAGCTATATCTGATCCATGAAATACATTAAGTAAGCTCTGGTTTTGTATCGCAAATTGACGAAAACATTGCTACTGTACTTGACATTTTTAATGGGTGCTCTACACATTCAGGGAGAACCATAATAGTTTCTGATTCAACCTAAGCAGTGTTAGCATAATTTTTCACTGTACAACCATACGCCCATGAGCAACAAAACTAACTGTTCAGCTTAGGTGAATGTGTGCATGTTCAGTTAATGTTTGGTGTGTTGAAGCAATGCAGCTGTTGCATTATTGAATGTACATGCGTGAACTAGAGCTTGATATATCAGCTCGAACCCGGTTTGTGTCGGGTTGGTCTTTATTCTCACAAATGTCACTAGGCATGTCGGGTTCAGGATTAATTTACTAAATATAAGCAACTTGAGTCGTAGCTCATTCAGATCTGTTGCCGGTCTCTGCTCATACCTTTCTGTTTGTGATCGGGTTCGGGCTTCAGAAAGCCATACGCGTGCGGGTTCAGTTCAGACAGAATTGTTTCGGGCTCGGCCCATGTCGGGTTCTACTTTTCCGGCCATACATCTACAGTCAAGATATCTCCCTCACCTTTGTCTGCACTTGCACTGCACTTGTACTTTTCTTTAACTTGTCCAAGCACTGTGGGCTAAGAGCTCCACATTAAGTCATTTATGAACTCCAGCCAGCTCTATAGACCATTTCACTTGACACTAACCTCCCCTCATTTTCATTCCCCTTTAAAGTGGTATCCTGTCGCCAAATATCGGTGCCTGGCAGCATTTTGGCGTGGCAAGCTTTAGCTCCAAGCTAGGTCAATAAGGAGGGGAGGGAAGTCGACTCTAGCAGGAGCCTAGCAGGAGTCAACCTTTAGCGTGCCGCAGGGCCACAGCGCCAGCATCCAAACCTTTCATTAGGGTCTCCATTTGGAGGACTGGAGACAACAGTGGCGTGACCTCCTCTCGTCTAGCGAGCGGTGTGTGTGTCCCCAACCCCACTTCCTAAAGTGACTCGTGGCTGCTGCTGCTGGAAATGGTTTTAGAAATCGCATAATAACAGCCATCTTTGGTGCAATTAAATCATCCCGTTTCTCCCCGTCGCCTTCAAACCTCCCTCCCGTCACACGCTTTGGTCTTCATCACCAAAGCGTGGCTAGGACGGGATGAAAGGGAGGGATGCAATAGAAAAATGGGAGGGGGATGGGGGAAGAGAGAGAGAGAGAGAGAGAGAGAGAGAGAGAGACAAAGGTGGGTAGAGGACAGACAGAGCCCCCCACCCCAGAAAGATAAAGAGATGGGACAAGACTTTGTGTGTGTGCGTGTGTGTGTGTGTGTGTGTGTGTGTATGTGTGTGTGCGTGTGCATGCGTGCGTGCGTGTAGATTAATTAGAATCCTTCTGGACTGCCATTAGAGCTCATTAAAAGGACCCACAGCTATACAGCCATCAAACAAAGAAGCAGAACTCAACCCCCACTACACAAATGTCTGCAAAGCTGACATAGAATGTGTGTGTGTGTGTGTGTGTGTGTGTGTGTGTGTCTGTGTGTGTGTGTGTGTGTGCACACATGCACAATGTTTGTGCACGTGCACATGCTTCTCTGTGTGAAACCTGAGATCAGTATGTAAATGAAGCATTATGCAAATGTTTTTATATATTTTTTTGTTGTTGTTGCTAAGGCTCCACAGGCCCTGTTAGCATAAATGATGCTCTCCTAAGCTAAGCGTCTTCTGAGGCCCGCTGATCGCATCTAAAGGGATGAATTTGGCCTCGGAAGACCAACTCAGATCCTTGTACATTTTCAATAGGGACAGGATTGAGGTTCACGCGTGCATCATGATGAGCTGTTTACAGGGTGCTTATTAGCAGGTGCCCACGGAAATCATAACGGACTGGAATTATTACCGGGGACATACAGCGCCAGGCCTAAGGGTTTGGCAATTAGGGTAATGATTTGAAAAGCACTGACAATACAAAACTAGTCGTTAAAAGCATGGATGTTAATGTGTGCGCGTGTGTGATGGGGGGTGGGGGGTGGGGCATAAAAATAATTTCTAGAAGAGAAAGGCCATTTATATATTTAGAAAAAGACGCAGTTCTTGGTCTTATTCAGTGTAGTCTATTCATGCCTCAATGAGGCTATACTTGTTTCGTCCCCTGGTTGGTTGGTGGAAGAGGTCTTGATCAAGATTGCTTTGGCAAGCATGGACTGACAGCAGGCAGTGTTTACTCGTCAGGACGGACGTGATCAAAGTAAACAGATCAGAGAAAACAGTAGCGGAACAAGAGTTACGAGGGCTTGACTTGTATTTGTTAATGTTTGATAAAGGTTGTGACTGACACCCTTCATTCTTGTTTGACAGAGCCTTTGATCAAAAAGCTTCCCTTGTCACCACGGAGCAATTGCAGAGAATGTGTGTTTATTTTAGGTGTTCCTACAAGCGATATATCATGTTCTGTACTGACCAGTACAGAAACATGTATTAGCAAATCAAGGGGTATGTTGTTCTGTTAATATCACAGAGGCTTGAGAAGTCGAATTCCAACACTAATAGCATATAAACATTTTATTTTTATTTTTATTAATTATTAATTAATAAAGTAATCATATGCAGTTGTAATGTCTTTTATTCATTCTAATGTACTGTAGTGGTTTTACAACTTACAGCTTAAAGCGCATTGCAGATACATTAGAATACGCAAGTCAATGGTGGATGAAAATACCGATCCGGTTCCGGTCCGCGAACAATTACATTTCATTTCCTGAAGGACTGGAGAACTCAATATTTAGGTAAGAAAGGGTTTAATAAAGTGCCTGTTTAAGAACTTTTGTACAGAGCTGTAGGCTATAAAAAGGAAATGACAGTAGTATTAAAGAGTTCATATTGCAGGGCTTCTAATGATTTGTCAAACACACTTACATCAACCTCTCACAATTATCTGTCATTACAGCAATGATGTCTCATTCGCAACATCTTCCTTTTCCCTCACGGTGCCATTGGAGGTATATGTTGTGCGTGCTCTCTCCCTCTACTGATGGCCAGCAGTTGAGACCCCATGGGGCCCTGGATCATCAACTTTCCATTTCTTTTACACTTCATTTAACTGGCACACTTCCCAGCCTAATTGTTTTTGCAGTCCCAACATAGTGAGGGACACCACTGCAAAGGGCCATCTAATGAGCCCCTGGCATCCAGAATCCATCCATTACTGAAATGGCAGTGAGAGCCTGAGATAGTGTGTAGGTTAGGGTGGTGGGGGTGGACAGTTCATAAAATAGTGATATAGAAGATAGTTCAATGGTTCAATTAGCAAATTCCGTAATATGATATCTACATTGTGTGATGTGCAACAAGAGACATATCTAAATTAATAAAATACATTTATATGCATTTTTTTTTCTTCATAGTTGCTCCTGGCCATTATTTGTATCGTATACTCCGAGAACAAATAAGCGCCACAAAAGCCTTTACTGCTGGTGGATAGCTAGAAGACTGAAAAGCTGCAGTGAACTTGTCCAAATGTGGGGGAGGAAGGCAAGACCTCCAGTACAGTGTCACGTAAAACATTACATAATGTAGCTTTAATCATTGCCTTCCCCATAACAACACTAGCAGGACTGGCCTTGACAAGCAGAAAAAGGTAAGTTTGTCCACATAGCCTAAGTGAATGAAATGTGTTGTTGTGGCCAGGGTTGCTACAGTCATAAACTCTACTGTACTGGAATACATGAATGAGACTATTATGCTGTCTTAAGTATTCCTCACTAAGTCTCAAGGAAAGAACAGGTTCATTGATAATGATAACTGCAATGCAATACCAGCATGTTCACAATACAGTGCTACTGGCCTGATAGATGTGGATCTATCTCACCACCGCTGTCTGTTGAAAGCCAAGGCACATGATTGGCCAAAGCACATCCAGCAAAGCTGAGTTACAGCACCATTTATTCAAAACTGCCCCCAACCATCCAATGCACACTACCAAAAATATAATTACCTAAAATTGACAGTGTGTTCAGTCTCATGTTATGTATGTAACGGGGCTGCCCGCGCCAAGGGACAGCGCAGCCCTGCCCATTCGTTGGTCTCGCCGGTGTGCGCCAGGCAGGTTGACGCTGGCAACATGACCCATGCAGCGCAGCGCCCCACATCCATGCGTGATGGCTGTCAGCTGTGTGGATGTGGGGCGCTGGAAGGCCAGGACATTCTTTGTTATCTGTGGGTTATTGCTTGCGGATTGCTGCGTTTGTGTTTAGTTTCTCTTTCAACTGTTACGCACTGTTTGTGTTGTCCTTATTAAACGCAGAGGCCTGGCTTGCCCGTTCGCCAGGACTAGTGTGTGTTTTTGTCTGACTGCGCTCGCCACTTACCTTGATGTAATTCAGGACCATCTTTATATTGGTCTCCCTTGTCTATTGACACATAAACCTAAGACAGCAACACTTAAATAATCAGTGCATGTTGCTGTTTAATTGTATAATTCCTCTCCTGGAACAGGCATTCATGTTCATTAATGTTTGATATGTTTAATATTGCTGATCTCCTTGGCTTTCCACACTTCCTCTGCCAGCATCATATTAATGTGTAGAAATACCTACATTAATCATTAGTTACTTATATGTGTTGAATCTTTGGGTGCTCAGGTTACCAGGTCATAAATAGAAATAATGTACAAAAGTATTGTTTAATATGGATCAGGTTGTGTTGCAGGTCATAACATGTAAGTTATTATTTAATATGGATCAGGTTATTATGCCAGGTCATAAAAAGTATAGGTCATTTATTGTTTAATATGGATTAGGTAATGTTGCCAGATAATAAAATGTATAAATAAGTTATTGTTTAATATAGGTAATCAGGTTGTAAAAGGGATCAAATTAGTTATTGCTATCAGTCAAAGAAAGCAAAGTTCCACATAAAAAAATAGTCTTATAAATGTCTATGGTGACTTTCTACCCATCTTATTTCATATTCAATAATTAATGCTAATTTAACATTGTTTTAGTAAAGTGCTATTTTAGAATGGCAGTCAATGTGGAGCCAATTTTGAATCAATTAGGTAATTTAGCAAAAGCTTTTAGCCAAACAAGTACAAGAAGAGCAGAATAAAGAATCAGGCATCATGCTCAACAATTATTACAGGTAGCCAAGACATTTTAACCATGCTAGCCACTAGTTTATCTGGGCAAATACCTATATGGTCTTGGTGTGGTTGTAATTCTGTGTGAGCAGAGATTGGACCCAATTGCATGACACAGATCATGGATTGAAGATCCAGGTAGCAGGTGTAAGCACAAATGTTACACAATAATTGAAAATCATGAAAATATCTACACAATCATAACTTTACTTCAAATAAATACCAACACTTTTTCCCCCAATGCATTACCTGATGATCTAGATACAATATTGTACCTATTGATGATTTTACGCACTGAAAGAATATCAACTGGTTAATAATCACACATTTTAAAAGAGTATATCTTCTATAACTCTGAGGAGATGAATAAGGTGCTAAAATATTTTATATGAAATATTACTGGTTTGGGAAAACAGTTTGTGACAGACATGATGATGAATACATGATGTGGTGTTGTGTTTCAGTCTAGATTCAGACCATATACAAATGAAACCATCCTAATAGCACTGGGCCGAGCTGAATACTGCTAACTTGTAAAACTGTATACTGCTACCAGTACTTGCCAAACTCATATGGATAATACGCTATAAGCAAATAACTGTACCATTAACTAAGCTTTATTGTGTAAATAAATGTTTATGTTTTATCACTGATTGTAATACAATAGCATAGCAGTAAAAGATAAAGTCAGCTATTACAAGCTAATTGTAGGCTAATACACATTTTGTCAAGTTCACCAAATATCTTCACGCATTTCGCTAGCTTACCGTTTGTGTTAAAAAAAAAAAAGAAGATATTTCTACACAGCTCTGCCTCTGTAAATAGGAACATAAACAAAGTGCCGAACACCGCTCACATCAACAAAGCCGTAACACTCACAATGCATTTCAATTAGTGGAGCATCCCTGCGGTGAGTGCGGAGAAATATTATTTTGATTTGAGCTCAAATTAAGTGTTCTCAAGAATGACTTACCCTGCCTTTAAAGCAGTAATACAGTACTGTAGGTGGTCACTTCAGGTAGGTGGTCATATCAATCATGCTTTTCACAGCAGATGATCCACCAATGCCCCATTTTCTTAAAGGTGAAGTAGGTAATACTGGAGAAAGATTGAACACCGCTCACAACGACAAAGCCGTAGTACAGCACTTTGCTTCACAATGCTTTTCGATTTGTTAAGCAGCGCCGCGGAGTGATATTGTTTTGATTTGAGCTCGCAGTTATCAAGCGTTCTCGAGAATAGCTAACCCTGCTTTTAATTGACCATGAGGAGGTATTCTTTGAATTTTGATTGCACACTACATATCCTGGAATCGTTGACCACCACTAACCTGACATGCCCAATGTTAAACCATTCAAATAGTTTGGAAAATGTCAGGAACTTAAAAATAATAGTTGGCAGGTGATTGGATGATGAACCATCTATCTATCACAGTCACACCTGTACAATGTTGACTGGTGGCACTAGCTAAAGATGGTATCACAAGGCTACCGTATACCTAAGTGCTGTTTGGTTTAAAGGTAATCAGTTATTATTTACTTACTGTAGTGCAGAAATAATCGTGTGTATAAATACTTAAAGCTCAATCTGATTTGTCCATTGACTGTTTCTATCATTTGCTCCTTCCACACACACATTACCTCTACTTCTCTAACACAATTAGTTTGATGCACACACAGAAATATTTGATTTCCTCAGAGAACCCTTTACATTTGCATACTGCGTGAAATAGGGGATGGGTGGGGGGTGTATATTGATCTCTCAACTGTTTGTTTTTCCCTGTGATTAGTGGAGCAAGATGGACAGTCTATCTCTCTCTCTAGCCAGTGATCACATATGGGCCTTGGTGACTGGTCCACAGTGGTCTCAGTTTGGACAAGGCTCCCGAGCCAAATTCTATCTGAGAAGGTCAGAATAACAGTAGACAAATGTGTGTGTGTTTGCGTGTCTGTGTGTGTGCATGTATAGTATACAGTGTGTGTGTGTGTGTTAGCAGAATCATGGTGACAGGTGGTTACAAGCACACTGTATATGCTTTAAACTCTCTTGGGCACAAATGGATATGTTTGCCCAATAAGACAAGCATGCGCATATATATGCCTGGACAAACCCAGGCCTGCAGACACACAGCCGCTAGACACAATCACAAATACAGGCACACACACACACATACACACACACACAGACACACACAGACACACAGACACACAATAGAAAATGCTTGTACACACACAAGAAAAGACAAGACACTTCATGCCCCTAGTAGCAGTGACAAACTCTACTGAGGGGAAAAAGGAAAAAAAAACAGAGTAATTATATGGTTTTCCATGGTTATTATTCTGCTGCCATGGAATTCTATGGAAGCTGCTTGACCGATTATTGCTAAATTATACAGCACATGCCATTCATTCTATATCAAAGTTTTCATTGTCATCACTGTTTTCACTATCTCATCGATATTTAGGCCAAACTTATCGCCACTTTTATTTAATTTTTGAATTTGTATTACAGTATATTGTTATTGTTTACTATAATACTATAATAACCTTGCTCAGGACACATCAAAAAAATTATGTGACCTTTTCTCCACAGACAAAAAACGTTAATGTGGCAAACACCAGCTTGATCCATAACACGTTGTGGAGACAAGCCATTATCGCAGAAGACATGCATGGCATTTTAATATGCTAACTGTCAAAACCTTACAATCGGACTTGGAACAGTGTTTATCACAGGATGTTGGCAAGATGTTATCGCTTGTTTACACTTGTTAAATTTGCCCTGTATCTTCGCTTTCTGACTGCTATTCCATAACACATTCCCTAACATATTCATTGTGGATGTTCTAGCTAATAACGGTTGTCAGTAAATTGTGACAAATCACAGTACTATCCACATAATAAACAACATATTTATTTTAGATCAGAATATTAAAATTGGTTAGTTTTTGGTTTTTATCCATATAATTCTTAATTAAACCTGCTTCATATTTTGTTAAAATTGTTATTTTTCATTTTCAACATCATAGTCTCTGGGACTAGGTACAAGAACACACATACTGTATCTATTTTTCTTGCTAATTTTTTTGAACGGCTGCTATCATAGATACATGGACATCACCCATACGGTAGGTTTCTGATAAATGGGTTGGAAGCTCAAGCTGTGTTGGCTCTGCTTGAGCAGTACCTGACTCTGCCTGTAACTCCCTGCTATCCATACTAATGGGGTTATGCATTTAACCAAACATAACCCCATTAGTATGGGGTTATGTTATATATTTGAAAATAATGTTATATAAAGTTCACCCGTACAGTTTTCATAAATAAGGAAACTAGCTATAGAGACTAAACACTTTTTATCAGGCTGTAATCGTTATAACATGGGGGTCTATAGGATGTACTCACTTTTGGAGCAAGCCTCAAGTGGCAATTCAAGGAACTGCATAGTTTAGCACTCCCCTTTGGATCCATTTCTCAGCACCAGAGGTTTTGGCTTGGCTGGGACAAAGTCTCAATCCTCTGATAATTCTGTATACCCTGGGCCTAGAAAGTTTGTAACATATGAACATCCCCTATATGTGTTATTTGTGAGAAGTGTCCTGCTTTACTAATCTGTGATGATTTATGTATGTATGAACTGCAGACTCACCTCCAAAACATTGCCTCTGATAAGTCACTGCAGGTGCCTCCAACAGGTTGGCCATGCGTGGGCAGTTACATTTTAACACTAGAACCTCCACAGGGTAAATTTTACCCGTGGAGGTTTTTCAAATTGTACATAACTCTTAACACATAACTTTTAATAATATATTGAATTACCCCAACACTGGCATTTATACCTATAATCGAAACACCGGGTCAAATTTACCTGTTACCAAAATGCATTTATTGTCGCCAGGATTCTTAATTTTGCGCAACCGCCTTTAATACATTATATGTTGCTAGGCGACGATACACAATTGTGTGATCGAAATCTACATCATTCATAACAGTAGATTCTCATCTGGCCACACATCACACGCAATGCGGAACATTTGAAGAAACATATTTTGTCTGTCTGATGTTGCTGTTATGTATAGGGTTATGTTAGGAGTGCGTATTGACATACACACTGAAGGGATGTTACGACAGGAGGGGTTGGGGA
>JAODOY010084497.1:0-14261 GCA_025399855.1 Forbesichthys papilliferus
TTATATATATATATATACTTAACAGTATATGATTATTGTTTGAATAGATACACATGTAAATATTTTCATGTCTAATGAATAATGTCTACCTCGCACTCATTCATTTCTTGCATATGTGGGAATTGCAATGCGTCATGGTTGGTGAGTGCTAGCAGATGGTAAAGGCACACTGAGAAACTATGCAGAACCAACGAGCCACTGCTCTGCCTTTATTAAGCAAACTGAAACATAACAGTGGCCTGACTGTGAAATAAGCAAAACAATAACCAATGAAACAACCAAGCAAACCCCAACCTCACTTTAAATAACCCAACACCCACACAGCCGTACACGAGCAACATAAGTAACGTGAGTCTGTGGTGTTCTGGGGCACATGGGCAAGTGTCTGCCGAACGGGCACGCACGGGAGTCGGGGAATTCTACAGGACCATCTTCAAAACCATTACACCATAATCGGTACCATACTCCCCTCTGACCTCCAGTGGATGCTTCTGGTCACCAGTACCTCGCAACTGTTGTGTCCCTTGTCAGCTTTTGCTCGGGATGTCTGGTGGCTGGTGACATAATGCACACAAGTTACCAGCCGCTCCCTCACAAGCCACTGGATGTGTCTTTCTAGGTGGAGAGCTGGCTGGATGAGGCTCTCTTCTCCCTGCCTGAGCTATCTCCTCATCAGCCTCACTGTATAGGAAATCCGTCTGCCAAAGATGCAGATGGGTGAAAAGATTAGGTCAGCCTCCTTTATGTTCTTTGACCCTGTGCTATACATCATAGTGACAGCAAAGCATGAGCTGTACAGTAAACGTATTCTCTGCCGGGTACATCCAAACGGCATAGTTACTCTTCGTCCTCCACTCCTACGCCTTAAATTATGTATTCCACCTATCCCTCCTGGATATGGATGAGGTTGTAGGCATTCCACAGGTCAAGTCTGTTGATGATTTGAACCACCCTTAGCTGCTCTATGGCTGAAAGCACCGTGGGCATGGGATAGATAGTTCAGCAAGGTGATGACAGGAAGCACTTCAACCAGTACTCTATATTCCCTGGGCACGTTAGGCTGGAGGGTGATCATACAAACCTCCACTGCTGCTTTTACACAGGCAATGAGCTGTTTGGTCTTCCTACAGTCCCCTACTATACCCAGGATAGGACCTCCTGCCGGCTCCAGAAGATAGTTGGTTTTGGAGCAGGACTCAAGGGAGGTCCATGATGAAGGGGTGTAGAGGGGAGGAGGTGAGCAGGAATTGCAGCCCCATCAGATGACAACAGAAAGTGGTGAGGGTGATAGGTGGTGTGACGTCAACCCGGTACCCACGTACTCCCATCTAGGGAGGTGGCCGTACATGAAGTTCTCTGCAGCACCAGGGATGCGCAGGGCTGTGGACTCCCAATCGACTCAGGCGACAGTCGACTCAGGCTACAGTCTCACATCCAACTCCACTGGCTCACGCTGCTCATTGCTCACCTTGTCATGAGAGGAGTGGGAGGCGTCCCGCCAGGAAATCATGAAACTGAAATTGAGCATTTTCTGTGGGCACCTGCAGACGGAGAGAGGACCCCACACAGACAAGCCAGCTCCAGCTGTTCCTCCTTCTACAGCCCCATATGATCTGTGCAGAGCTGGCTCCTTCCAGTCACTGACAGTGGCCACAGTCAAGAACTCAATGAATATTTGAGCTAGCATAACCATTATAAGTGCCCTCCCCTACTTGTGTGACCAAACATGACCGCGTTCCAAAGCTAGTCAGGAATGCACCTTCTGACTTGCTAACAATGTTAACATGGTGTACAATTTCTGCATGTCCTCAGCATGTTCCTGAGTGAACAGAATATTGTACTGCAGCAGAAAGCCCCCCAGATACCCAGGTGAACCTTTCAATATTTTGAACATGGCCACCTGAGGGCTGTTCACTGAACCATATTGTGGTTCTACCCTTGCCAGCAGAGAAAACATTCAAGAGCTTCTCAGCGTTGTTCTAGTCTCTGCTTCAAAATGGCAAAAACATCTTCTAAAGATCACGACATGAATTACGTTTTTGAATTAGCACACTTCACCTTACCTGTGATGAGTTAGTTTAGAAAGCTTGCCCCAGATTGACCGAAAAATCTTTTAAAAACAATATTCTATGATCAAAAGCATTGTAAGAACGTATAACTTGTCGTCCATTTTGAATACATTCCTTTGATTTGAGATGGCGACTCTTAGGGGGCTGTAGTTCTATGATAGCTCATTGGTGTCTTATAGACATACATACATACAGTTTTTCAATATGCAGTCTTTTCTGTTCTTACGTTTTAGTAGACTTGTGAAACGTCATCATTCACAGCCAAGTACTTTTCAAATTCACTAGTAGTAACAGCTAGTTTGCATCTAGCCAAGAATGGATAAAACATCAGGAAGTGTTCTTGATTAACAGCTTTTACCAAGGATGTGGTGACTTGTGTGTGAACTTGTCAGCGGAATATCCCAGAATGCATTTTGAATCAACAAGCGGCAATGGCAGTCAAGAAAAAACACAACAACTGGCTATACTTTTTGAAATACTACTGTTATTGTGTCACAAAATGCTGTTTTAAGAATTTTTGAAGCGAGTATATGTTTTAACTTAAAATCTGTGGTCTATTTATCAAGATCTGTCCTGCGACAAGAACGAACGAGTCACAAACAAACAATAAACAGAAAATCATTATGGTAAATGGACTGTATTTATATTGTGCTTTTCTAACCTACTAGCCAAAGCTCTCACATTCACCCATTCACACACCAATGGCAATTGCTGACATGCAAGGCACACCCATCCAACAGGAGCAGTTAAGGGTTAGGCATCTTGCTCAAGGATGCTTACAGGTAAGTCAACACCAGGGTTTGAACCTACATCTACAGGATGGGAGCCCAACACTCAGACCACTAGACCATCCTGACCCAAAATGTAAATTAACAACACTTGATAACTAACACCATTCCTCAAACAACCACAAACATACATGTATACCCTTTACACAACAGATTCAATTAATTTATTTGAGTGATTGGAAGTGCGATGTGTAGCTGGTGTGTGCTGAAATTGTTGTTACCTGCAAGCTATCAATAATAGCTGCAAGTGGTTGGTACACAGTGGCGACTAGTGATGGAGACAGGGAAGGAGATGCACTGTCCCTGGGTGCAACTCAAGCTGTTACACAGGGGCAACTCTGCCATAGTTACAGTCAACAATCCCTGGTAGGTGAAAGGATATAGAGTATCTAGAGGGTACAGGAAGTGTCAAAATGTCCTAAATGCATACATTGTCCTATTGTACTACAATATACTGTACACAAGACATAGAAACTACAAAATCCAAAGAACATATCAACAGCAAATCATATCAAAATCAACATCCGCTATTTATTTTTCTTTATCTCTGAAAACATTCGGAGCCAAAAAGAATGCAGTATGCCCTTGGCAGAAGGCGATTTTGGACCCACAGAGTGACCACAGAAAAATAGCACGCTCTTTTGTTGTTTGTTTTAGCTTTTGTTGATGTTAGAAGAGTAAGGGTTACTATTAAGACAATACTTTCTAGAACGTTTAGATAATAATGGCACTAGTTTTTAAATATGGGTTGTCCTTTCCATACCAAACAATCATAACAAAGCAGTATGCCGTATTAGCCAATTGGTTCAGAGTTATGCCCTCTATTTAAAGGCACACGCCTAAATTGCATGAAACAACTGTCCACAGTGGTTTTAAGTATAGAGTGGTGTGTACCTTTGAGAGCTCTATAATGACTTGTCTGTCTCTCTTCCCTCATGCAGCATGCGGGAACGTGTCAGCAGGGGCGGAAGATGAGGGCGAGGCGGAGGCTGGCTGGATTGAGGGTGCCGCAATCTTGCTTTCGGTGGTGTGCGTCGTCTTGGTGACGGCATTCAATGACTGGTCCAAAGAGAAGCAGTTCCGGGGCCTGCAGAGCCGGATTGAACAGGAGCAGAAGTTTACGGTTGTGCGAAATGGAAATGTGATCCAAATCCCAGTGGCTGACATGGTGGTGGGAGATATGGCCCAGGTTAAATACGGTAGGGAGCTTTTCAAACTCAAATGACCCAGGGACCACACATCCCAAACTTTGGACTAACTAACTTAGTTTAGAATTCACCTTTAAATATAACATTTAATAGCTGCATTTTTCTACAGTAGTTGCGAAATACAGATAAATTGTCCAAACCTCAATTCTGTTGTTTTTTTCCTGATCTTCACAGATATTGAAGCTATTAAGGCAATATCTTTTTATAATTGTAACACTATTAAATATTTCTAAAATATATCCTCTTTCATTGCCAAAAATAATTTAGGATATGATTTTACATTTTTTAAATTCATGACATTTTTCATTAATTTTTATTCACACAAACAAATAGGCCTGATAACAATTCTTTGGGGGATTTTATGGGGAGTTATGAGCAGCAGTAGGCTTGGCCTTAGGATTTAGGTTAGGTTTTAACTTAGGTTTGTCAATACAGCCTCTGATCTAGACTGAACGATCCATATAGCTTTTGCAGGCATCTGTGCTTTGGGTAGAAGCCAGTCAATAATAGAACATATTTTAACAAATATTAGTTGGACATCTACAAACAGCAAGAGACACATTGAACATTTGTTCAGCATCTGTCCTCTTTTTGCTTATGTGCTAATTCTCAGATCAATCAAGCTGTCACACGCTTGATTGTGGACAATCACGTGTCTTATCCCAAAAATGACGTAAACCATACATCATATAACTTCAATTTTGGCAGTTCCTAACTTTATACAGTATTTCTAGTGATTGTTATCATATAGCATACAACATTTACATGCTGTAAATGTACACAGTTGCTGTGATGTCCATATATTGTATGTGTGTAAATGTACAAAGTTGATGTCATGGCTCTCTGTGTATGTGTGTGTGAATGTAAAAGTTTCATTCATGTGTGTGCGTGTGTGTGTGTGCGTGCGTGCGTGCATGCGTTTGTGTACGTGTGCGCACGTGTGTGTGTAGGTGACTTGCTGCCAGCTGATGGTATCCTGGTCCAGGGCAATGACCTGAAGATCGACGAGAGTTCTCTAACTGGAGAGTCAGACCATGTAGGCAAGTCTGTGGACAAGGACCCCATGCTGCTCTCAGGTCTGTTTGCTTTGTTTGCTTCTGATAATATATTAATTAGTTATGAATCCATATATATCAAATCCAGGTTAAAGGCCCACTGCGGTACTTCTTGCCACCAACACTTGCCCCAGTCCCACTAACCACACAGTTCTGGGTTTCAGTCTCCACTTGTGATGCGCGGGCCGACCAGAAAATATTGTGGGTGCGGGTCGGTAGGGTCAAAATGAGGCTAAGCAGTGTTCCAACCAACTAATGCATATCTACTAAAACATTGCGTGTGATCGGGGATTCTCCGATCCTCACTCTCTCCATTGCTAAAAAATCCAGCATTGTTGGTCACCAGCATAAGGTATGTTTTGCATGTTGGCTTGCTGGTACACTGGCATCTCATGTTGGTTGCTGGTGTACCACCATCCCATTGTGGTTGCTGGTGTGCTGGTATACCGGATAGACCAGCACTACCCCAGCACTAACCAGTATGAACCAGCCTGGACTAGCACTACACCAGCACTAACCAGTATGAACCAGCCTGGACCAGCATGGAATTCATGCTGGTTTATACTGGAATTTTTAGCAGGGTCAAGCACACATACACACACACACTATGGCACAGACGATGGACTGAAGGAGCGGTGCAGATCCTCTCATGCCCTGGCTGTCAATAGACTAATCTGCATTAGCCGTACCTAACTATATAGTTGGTTAGGCCTACGTAAACTTTGTTTATTTAGTAGCAGACGCACTACGCATATAGGATATGCAATCATGTAGCATAGCCTATTGCTCACAGGTAAACAAAACAATTAAATACGCGTAGTTTAGCAAGGCTACTGCTCACTCACTTTGCTGTAGTCTGCTGTGGCTCTATGACATTAGACATAAAGACTTTGGTGGCTCTGCTATTATCTGCACCAGTGTATGTGACTTTTAAACGTGCATTAAATTAGAAATCGGTATCTCTATATTGTCATTGCTATACAGGCTCATGTTGGCAGTTTGCGTGTCTGGTCGGGTTTTAGTGACTGATGCCCGCATATTTTTGGGTTGGCTCTCATAACGGGTCGGGTGGGTGCGGGCTGTAAAAAACCATGCATCACTAGTCTCCACCATATTCCTTTCAGTTTGATAGCTGCCAGTGTCTGCTCTGAACCTATTTGACTTGTAGGGGTTATCCTTCTCACCAACAGCAGAATGAAAGTAATATCAAAGTCAAACTAGATGTGGGGATGAAACCCAGCTGCCCTTCCTCAAATACCTGCTTGCGTAAACATTTCTGAACAAAATGATTACCGTACCTCAGGTAAATGAATGACGACCTTGTGACACAAAATATAGCTGAGCAAGCTTTTTCTAACCTCCTACAAAAGCTCAGCATCTAAACCTCTGTATGGCATTGTAATGCTCTGACTCCACATTCTAATTCAGGAACATGTATTAGGATGTTTACTGTTTACATCAACCTTAGATGACATTCAATGTTTTTCTTGGATGAAGAAACTGCTTAAACTGTTTAATTTTAGGCATTAAAGTTCTTGTCTAGTTGCAGTTACAGTAAGATATATTATTAGGAATTAGGTAGCATATATAGACATAAGTAAAAAAGACACACACTTTTAACTAGATAATGTTGCATGTTTAGGTACCCATGTGATGGAGGGTTCAGGGAGGATGTTGGTGACGGCTGTGGGTATCAACTCCCAGACTGGCATCATATTCACACTTCTGGGTGCTGGAGAGATGGAGGAGGAGGGGAAGGATAAGAAAGGTAAGAGAGAAGGACGAGAGCCACAATGCAGTTAATAGTTGAAATGTGGTGTTCAGTCATCTTCTAATAACAGAGGAAGTGAATGGATGCCATCTTATTGTCTTATTGGATCTTACAGAAAGGCAATGCTCACATGCTCACATTGCAAAAATGGCTCTTCAAAAATAAGTTAAAAAAATTATGAATACGAGGTCATATTTGCTCATAATAAGTAAATAAAACTGCCAATGGAACAAATTAAAATTTCTTTGTAAGATTTCTTGAAATAAGACATTATATCTGGATAGAATAGCTCTTGTTAGGTAATTGTGTCTTATATTAAATGTAGTTAGATATTTTTACTAGAAAATAGACAAATATACTTGGTATTATGATGATGTTTGTAGTGATTGCACACCAGCTTCATCTGCAGATGAATACTTGTAATTGTTTTCCCAAAGTTGTGTAGGTGTGTGTGTGCTGAGCCTGTGCATGGGTGAAGGTACCATAGAGAGGCCCACCTAACTAATTTCAGATAAGAGCTTTAACAGGAAACATACCAGTTTTACCTCATGGATAATTCAGCATACATTCATCTCGCTCTCTCTCTCTATCTCTGTCTCTCTCTCACTCATATTTCTATACTTTTTTCTCTTTCTCACATCACTTACTGTTTACCTCATATGTTCTCCATCTCTGTTTCACTAGCTTTCGCTATTACATATCTGCTATTGTTTGCTTTCTCTCTCCTTCCTTCCTTACTTCCTTCCTTCCTTCCTTCCTTCCTTCCTTTCTTCCTTCCTTCCTTTCCTTAATCTAAAAAATAGGCTGCAGATTGAATCAATCCTATTGAAGGAGCGAGAGATAGGGAGAGAGAGAAAGAGAGAGAAAGAAACGGGATGAGAGTGTTGGTTGCTCAACTAAACAAAGCATTATCCTATGCTAAGACTTGTTTTGAAAGTCATTGCAGCCTAAAGCAAAGCTGCAGACAACAACAGCAGAGGCTACATATGCTTTAAAAGGCACTTAAAGCTAACATCATTACCGGTGCACTCAATACCTCTACTACTATAGCACTGTGGTTACTAAATGCAAGGGAATGTGTAGGCCTCACATGCATTTTAAATTAGGGAAAAGGTCAGCCGAGAGATAAAAAGAGAGAGAGAGGGGGAGAGAGAGAGAGAGAATCAGACAGAAAAGGTGGATTAGCATTTTTTTTGTTTGTTGTTTACATTAATAATTATGATGCTTTTGTTTGCATGTTAGTTACAGTACAACCATAGGGCTCCATCATTCAGACAGCTATTTACTGAAGCCAATATATAATACTTATAGTGATACGTATGATTTCAAATAATTCCATAAGCTGTTAGGTTTTCCAATGCAGTAAATATTTTTTCTCTTTGATTTTGCGGAAAATATAGGCTATAACCTTGACTATGCCCTATAACCATTTTATATTGTCACCAAAACATTTGAGGGGTCTAGTCACACTCTTTATTTTCATTTTTGAATTTGTTTTTCACATATACCCAAAACATCCATTTATTTGAACGTTCTCTACTGCCCCTCCAAACAGAGGAAAATACTCAGATTCTCAACTCTGCAGATGCCAGTCATAGCAAAGTCACCAATGGTATGTGAGAACAAACTTGTATGCCCCTCCCCCCTTGTATGCCCCCCCCCCACACCTCATTGGGACCCCAGTAAACGGTGCAGTAAATGTCTCATTATCTATTTGAGGATGTGTGTATCCCTATTAGTGTTCCTATGATGTTTTTATTATGTTTTGGTGGCTTCTAATTTTAGTGTTGTAAGTGTCCTGAGCTCAAATACAAATGGTTGACAATCCTTTATTACATTTACATTCTCAGCCTCTCTCTCTCTCTCTCTCTCTCTCTCTCTTTCTCTCTCTCTCTCTCTCTCTCATTCTTACTCTCCCAGGAAAACAGCCTGATGGAGCTATAGAGAACAATCAAAACAAAGGTAAAGCTAAAGGACATGTGTATACTGTATGTTTAGTACCGGTACTCGTGTTTTCTGATGTTTACGAGCAACGCCTGCATGTGCTTATGCTTGCATATTTCAGCCAAGAAGCAGGACGGGGGCATTGCTATGGAAATGCAGCCTCTGAAGAGCGCAGAGGGGGGGGAAGTAGAGGATAGAGAGAAAAAGAAGGCAAACATTCCCAAGAAAGAGAAGAGCGTTCTGCAGGGCAAGCTCACCAAGCTGGCCGTTCAAATCGGCAAAGCAGGTGAGAAAGGTTTCACCGAGGAGAACCAATTGAAACATGGTGTTTCAAATGTAGCTTAAAGATAAAGTGGAAGTAGTATTAATCACCTTCTCTTCATATTTTGTTTGATATTTAAACGTAATGTCTCAAAGCTTTTAAAATTCATAATTTAATTTATCTTGTCCATTTCTCATTAGACATACTGTGCATGTATACAGTAAATTAGTTCTTTAAATAATACATACAATATATTGTGTGAAAGCGTTGTTCAGCTGCAAAAGTAATTACATTAAATTACTGACCAATCGATCCTTGAATCTCTCCACAGGCTTGGTGATGTCAGCTATCACTGTCATAATCTTGGTGCTGTACTTTGTCATTGAGACATTTGTTGTTGAAGGTTGGTTCTGTCTGTATGAGCCTATAAACTAGCAGAATATCATACGTACACTTTTCAAGTTTGCTGTGTTAGATTGTTAATACCTTAGCAGCTAAAATATCTAGTTATTGCTAAGAAATTTGTATTTGACTCAATGTGTATGTATATTGCAGGTCGTGTGTGGTTGGCAGAGTGTACCCCGGTCTATGTTCAATACTTTGTCAAGTTCTTCATCATTGGTGTCACTGTCCTGGTTGTGGCTGTACCAGAGGGTCTTCCTTTGGCTGTCACAATTTCTCTGGCTTATTCTGTCAAGGTAAGAACTTCTACTGGATTGGAACAAGGGACTGAGATTTTGGCCTTTCTTTAAGCACCCTTGAGCAGATTGGCTAACGCCTAGTCTCGCAGAGCCAGCTTTTTCTTATGTAAAGTCTGGGACACTGCTGGCTAACGGCATCAAGATCTGCCTACTTGACAGGAGAGGTATATTAATTGACATGGACATCAACCAACTACGTCACTCAATGACAGAGTCAAAGTCAGATGTTAAACTTCTACAAAGGAATTTGTTGAGAAACTTACCAACTCTGGCTGTTTTCAGGTAGTGCTCGGGTAGTGTTTAAGTGTCACTGAAATGAGTAAGTAAGTAGGCTACTGCACTTGCGTTGCACCGGAATTACAGATACAGACTTAGTGAGTGACAATACTAATAGCCAATGAAA
Source organism: Forbesichthys papilliferus (assembly GCA_025399855.1). Taxonomy (NCBI): domain Eukaryota; kingdom Metazoa; phylum Chordata; class Actinopteri; order Percopsiformes; family Amblyopsidae; genus Forbesichthys; species Forbesichthys papilliferus. The sequence goes on from JAODOY010084497.1 coordinate 10,202, forward strand.
ATCTACTTCTCAATTTAGGAATGGGCTGTTGAGCTAACAGGGGTCTATGTATCACGTTCAGCACAGAGAAAGAGGCTGAAACGAGCTAACCCCTACCTGCTCTTAATACTATAACTGTACTCACATGCAAGAAACATGTGACCTAATTCCAATTATCTTCTGAAATGATATCCGTTTGTACCTTGTGGATTTCAAATCAATTACTATGAATGTTGTACATTGAAAGAGTTAGATGGCTATTTACTACTCACCCATGTTGTCTGGTCATTTTCATTTCTACATGTAATTTTCATTCATGAATACTGTTATGTTTCTCATGTTGTGTTGAGGGTGACATTTAACCCATCATGGGTTAAACATTGAGGAACCATCCCTTTAACCTTTCCAGGGAAGTGTGTGTCTTTGTATTGTGTGGGAGACACTCCTGGCAGTAATCTCTCAGCAAATAATGCGTATTCACTATACCTTGCTGTGCTTCTTTCCGCTTTACATAATTTATTCTCTCTTATTTATGTGTAGAAAATGATGAAGGACAACAACCTTGTACGCCATCTGGATGCATGTGAAACTATGGGCAATGCTACTGCCATCTGCTCTGATAAGACTGGCACCCTCACCACCAATCGCATGACCGTCGTGCAGACGTACATAGGTGGGAAATCAGAAAGCCTCTGTATGTGTTAGCCTGGCTAACAACCACGTTGACCAGCCTGGATAATTTGTTAATTTGATAGTGACAGATCACATTAATGGTACAGAAGCAACACTGCACCAGATACCAGCTTCTGCTTGCTTACCAAATATCTAGCGTTACCCAAGGGAGCACACAACACATATAAACACACAACTAATGGTTATACAGCATGGGAACATAGGACCCTGGGAGAGCACTAGAACTGAGGAATGTATTACCCTTAATCATATTCCCATTGGGTGCAATATACACTTGGGGAACATAGTAGAACCTTGTGAAAATATGATCCTGGGAATATAGGAACCTGGACCATAGAATCATGGGAATATAGGATCCTGTGAATATAGCACCATGTGAACATAGGATTCTGGGACTGTAGGACCCTTGGAATATAGGATCCTGGGAAAATAGAACCCTGGGAACACAGGACCCTGGGAATATAGAACCCTGGCAACATAGGACCCTGGGAACATAGAACCCTGGGAATATAGGACCCTGGGAACACAGGACCCTCGGAGCACAGGACCCTGGGAACATAAATTCCTGGGAACATAGAATTCTGGGAATATAGGACCCTGATTATGATAATGTAGGTTCTGTCTATGCCAGAAACATTGGTTTTAGGCTTTCAAGATGTAGATGTTTACCAATTATGGCATTTCAGATTCACCTGTCATACTGTTTTCTGTTCAGTTGTGTGATGAAGAACATATTATTAAATGTTCTTTATTCTATATTGTATTGCATCTCTGTAGCAATATGCCAATGCATTAAAATAAAACACTATTGATGAAGTTCCACAGTTCCATATCCACATGAAACTGTAGCAAAACTGAGATTTCTATATATTGTAATTGCCTAGGTGATGTGCACCATCGTACTGTGCCTGATCCAGGACAGGTTCATCCCAAGACCATAAATATTTTGGTCAATGCAATTGCTATCAACAGCGCCTACACCTCCAATATCATGGTGAGCAAAAAATACTTTTTTGAATTATTGCATTAGCTCTCCTTCTCTCTTCCACTGTGATCTGTCAAACCTAATCTGATCTACCCTTACCCTTTTCTCTACCCACCTCTCTGTCTCGGCCTCAGCCGCCTGATGTGGAAGGGGGCCTGGCCAAGCAGGTGGGGAACAAGACAGAGTGTGGCCTGTTGGGATTTGTCTTAGACCTGCAGCAGGACTACGCCACTGTCAGAGAGCAGATCCCAGAAGAGAAGATCTATAAGGTATGACAATACTGTGCTAGCTAGGTAGCTAGCTAGATAAATGGCTACTGTATGCCTCAGTATAAATACACAATTTGTCCGTCATAGGTATACACATTCAACTCGGTGCGCAAGTCCATGAGTACAGTGATCAAGCTGCCCAATGGCTCCTTCCGTCTCTACAGCAAAGGAGCCTCTGAGATCCTGCTGAAGAAGTAGGTTAGGGGTTAGGACAGAGGACATAATTTATATGTGAAAGATAAGATATAGATGAGATTGTTTCCATGACTGTCGTTCATAATTCGCTCCAGGTGTTCCTACATCCTAGATGCTAACGGTCAACCTCGGAGCTTCCGGCCTCGTGACAGAGACGAGATGGTCAAACAGGTGATTCTATTTGGGTTGTAAAAAATAGCTCATTAGCAAGAATGTGTTCTCGCCTCAGTTCCATCAGTTAGAGATAGATTCCAAAATATAGTTATATCTGGTATAGAATTAGTGATACATTTAAAAAAAATCTATTTAGGTTCACTTGCTTTCAGACTGTTACAGTATGTGCTTTGGGAAGTTATTTTGTTTTAGTTTGTTATTAGTGCTTAGAAAGTGTGGGATGTGGGGGTGCAGCGATCGAGCCTAGAGTATATTGTGTACTGGTATCCTCTGGTGATAAGCACACAATGTGATTATTTATTATGTTGAATTAGACAAACAAATAAACTGTTGTACACCCTATTTATGTTTTAAAATGAATCCTAGGTGATTGAGCCAATGGCATGTGAGGGGTTACGGACCATCTGCATTGCCTTCCGTGACCTGCCTGAGAATCCAGTCCCCAACTGGGAGAATGAAGCCGAGATAGTCACTGAGCTGACCAGCATCACTGTGGTGGGAATCGAAGACCCTGTGCGGCCTGAGGTATGGCTTTCTGAGCCTGAAACACAATCACGGTTTTCCTGCTTTAAATCCCTGGTTTAAAGTGCATGCCAAATCCAGTGTGTTAGCATGATCATTGTCTCTGACTCTTTAAGGTGCCTGAAGCTATTCGCAAGTGCCAGCGTGCTGGCATCACAGTGCGCATGGTGACTGGTGACAACATCAACACAGCTAGGGCCATTGCCGCAAAATGTGGCATAATTCATCCTGGGGATGACTTTATCTGTCTGGAAGGCAAAGATTTTAACCGACGAATCAGGAATGAGAAAGGAGAGGTGAGCTAAAGTGTGTACATACTACTGAGGTATTATCATTCAATAAGAAGTCACAGAATGCTTTTAAGTGGTTCAAAGATTATTTCAAGATTCAAGAAATAACTTTTGTTTGAAATTGTTATTTATTGAAACAGGCTTTTTTGCTTAAGCTTATTAAGGCCAACGCCGGCTTTGGACGGTGCATTAAGGAATGCAATGTTCAAAACATAAAGAAACCTTGATGGAGAAGTTCTGAAATCTGCAGATATTCAAAGCTTGTTAATGACTTGACACCCAAAAAATAGACCCGCGTTCTAAACCTTGGCGTAGACACACATTAGATGCTGCCAGTGGGCGTTGCCATGCTAAAACCAACTACCTGGTGTCTCTAGATGCATGTTGATACCTTCAGTGGGCGTTGGCCTTTATATACAGCATTATACAACATATCTCAGAAGAAAGTACTGCTTTGCCATGTGATTTTCTGTAATGAACTAATTGTAAGCCAAATCGCTATGCTATATAAAAATGCCAATACAATCCCAGTGGTTCTCAACTGGGAGGGGGGGAGGGGGGTGCATGGGAAAACATCCAGTATGTCAAGGGCTGGTTGCATTTAGGTTGGTTGCATAGACTATGGAACAATTCCCCATTACCTCTTGGAAGGATTATTACTGCACTGATAATTTAGACATTGAAATTCACATTTAATGTTCTAGGGCTGTCCCGAATACCATTTTACAGGTTTTGAATACTTTATGGTATTTCTGAATGATTATTCGAATACTCTTTCTAAAAAAAAAACATTAAAAACATTCAACTATAATTTAGACGTATAACAGAAGTAATCTTCGATTCGTGGCTTCAGTGAGCTGTAGGGGGTCGGCTACAATTATTATTATTATTATGATTATGAATATTAATATCCATAAACGGGGCACCACCCACTCAGTTATTTATACCATCCC
>JAODOY010084498.1:0-36928 GCA_025399855.1 Forbesichthys papilliferus
GTAACCATGGTGCTACAGTAACCATGGTGCTACAGTAAACACTGTTCTGTACTGTAGGAACCAAGGTGCTACAGTAAACATGGTGCTACAGTAACCATGGTGCTACAGTAAACACTGTTCTGTACTGTAGGAACCAAGGTGCTACAGTAAACATCACCTCTATCGTCGTCAAACCAACGATACTGTGTCACTGGGAACAAGGGCAAATCTTTTTGAGAGTTCTGGTTTATACTCTGGATATTTATGAAGATTACATTAAAACTCACTGTGCAGAAGATATATCTGAGCAGATCTGTGATGAAAGGTACTGTAGGTAGGTAAGATGGTACAGTAGATACAGTGAACAGATTACAGCACTGGTCAGGCAGACACACATCCACGGTAAAACAGCAGCACTGACACCAAACAACACCTCAGCAAGATGCCATGAACAGACAATTGTCAAGCACACACACGTGCGTACACAATTTGTTATGGCTGCCCTTCATCTTTCTGCTCTTATTGTACTATATTTTATTAAAATAATACTACATAGTGGATTTAAATCTTTATTAGTAGTAAAACCTATCAAGTGTTATCACCGCTTGTCTGTAAACAATAAAACCTCTGCTGTGATACAGTACATTTGAAAAGCTGCAGGTTAATGCCAAACTCTGACTGCCTGCGTGTAAAATAAAAATAGCTCCAAATGTTCAGTATTCTACATTGCTTTTGCTTTACACAAAATGACTGTTTTGTCTAAAGTACAAACTGTAATAACTCCTGTACTTAATTAAAAATATCTTCAACTGGCTTCCATCCCTCTAGTCTTTTCACCTCCTCGATTTCTTCTTGTCTCTCCTGAAGTCTCCTCTTCTCTATGTAGGGCAAGCTGAAATTGAAGGAAGAGAAATATCAAGTTCTATATTTCAACATGTATACTTTTAACATTTTCCTTGTGTATCTTTTCTCTTATATATTTGGATACACTATTGATCTTTCAATTCAGAATTATCATTAGAATCAAGACAAGTTTTACTCTGGTCTGGGTGTAGTTTAATTCAAACTACATGTAGTTCTAGAGGCAGGATGTTTGTCATACTACATCCCCTCACTGAGTTAATGGCAGGTTACAGAGATTACAGATTATGTTCACCAGTTATTGTCCTGACTGGGGCATTACACTGGGTGAGAGGGTCTAAAAGTGACAGAATACTCCGTTGCGTAGAAAATTACTCACCCAGGCTTATTTGGTACTTGGAGAGGAATAAAGGTGTCCGCTTTGACATGTGATTTTGATCTGAAAGAGGATAATTTCATTCCAATATGCTTTGGTCAGGATTGCATCCTGAAATCAAACTGTACTTTTGTCAGTGTAATTTATATAGACGACCAATAGTTTTCATTTAAAGAATATGCAATACCCCACCGCCATCTGCTGGATGACTTTGGAATGTCTAGCAGTCTAGCAACAAAATATTTGTGGTTAGTTTTGTTGCTAACAGCTGAAATAGCAGTATTCAGTATTTAATATATTAGTTTTGTTCTATTAGGATATGTACTATTGACATACTACACTACCATTGTATTCAAACTCCATCTTTCATCCAATATTTATCTATATACAGTATATCTATACTGTATCTCATGTAATATTTCACATTTGACAGTTTTCAACAATTGACAAATGTATGCAAGTTATTTTGGGGGAAAGTCTTGGCTAAAGGCATACATGTAAATGTAAACAATTACTATGTGTGACAGTTACACAATCATGCTGAGTATGATTTTTACCTTTTTTTTAATAGCCAAATGTGTCTAATTAATTTGGCACTCATTTATCCTTTAAATGCCTCTGTAAATTCCACAACAAAGCATACTGTACTATAGCACCCAAAGCCTTGTTGACCAGAAGAAGACCAGGGCTGCTTACCCACTGTTGCTGAAGGGGAAGGTTGAGTTGTACTTGTAGAAGCCAGGGCTGTACTCAGGGGAACGGTAGGGCCGGGCTCCAATTATCGCATGATTGGTTAAAGGACCTGCGCAGGTGTTTGACAGCAGAATTACCCAAGAGAAAGTAGATGCACATACTGTAGGTCTACTGCAGGTTCTATACACAGCTCCAAACTGTTTGGATAGCACACTTCCCCATTGCAGTAGATCAGTAGAGGTCTTGAGTTTCAATGTATCGCTTACCACTTTAAATCATGTATTTCAGCTTTATTAGACCAATTAGATGTTTTAGGTGTGAAATATTTTAGTGCTATAGGCTATAGTAACTTGTATAATGATTTAATATTTATGGTTATGATTCTGATTTGGACTTACTCTTCTTTTTCTTAGCCTTGAAGGGTTCAGCAGCTTCCAGTGTGAAGTGCCCGGTGTCTGTGGACTTGTTTTCCCAGCTAGTCTGGAAGGGGCGCGGTTTGAAACCAGGGTAAAGAGTCCACTCCTCCTCAGACACCTTGTTAGCTTCTAGATGCAAGAGGAAACATACAAGTAATGCTGTTTTCACACAACATCCGCCTTCGCAGGTTGGTGTCATTGCTCTTTATCAGGCAGCCACAAATCTACTGTATGTAGTAAATCACATCAGTAAAACGTGTACTGTACTTTATAATTTGACGTTTTTAACGCAAACCTTTAAAATTATTTTGACATTTTAAAATGGGCAAGATAAAAATTTTAACTAATACCAAGGAGTTTAATGCAGCTTCCAGATAAAGCTCGCGTCAACTGTTGGTGATGGTTTACGTAATCACTCTAACTTAAACTTAAGGGAATTAGTAGGATATTTGCTCACTTGAATACACCTGCTGTGCAGTTCATAAGCAATCACGTAGCCTTATAATACGCAATGTCTTCCCAATCAAAAACAGAACACTATTAACACTATATTTAAACACTATTTAAAGGTTCTTAAGAGGTTGAAAAAGAGAGCTCTCACAGTGACTGTTGACTCTGTGCTCGTCCCTATATGGAGGAACAAAGAAAACATTTATTGGTCATGCTACAGCCACGGCTGACAGACAAAAGGTGCAGGTTTGTCAGTGCTGATATATTGCTACAGTATACAGAGCAGATAGGCTGCAGATAATGGCGGTGTCTGTAGGGGGGGTTCTAGTGGACACAGACACTACTCACGTGGGAAGGCCCTCTGCAGGCGTATGTCCTGTGGGAACTTGGCGTCCTTGATGTGGGGTAAAGGGGCGTTGCCGTAGTGCGGCGAAGGTAGCCAGCGACGACGTGATCTCCAGTCAAGGTCGCACCTAGCAGATCAATGATTGTAACTTTACCACACAGGCTTCCTGCGTGCATTTACCTAGACGGTTGCATGTGCTGATCTGATGAGAAGCGTCAGATTACACGCACTAAAAAAGATGCTCACAGGTTCTCTATGAGCACAGTTGTGCTACAGTAATCCTAATCCTCTGAATCACCATAAAGATGTGCAGACTCAACTAGTATGTCATCTTTCCTGTCTCCTTTTCACATTATCCCCCTCTCTCTCTCTCTCTCTCTCTCTCTCTCTCTCTCTTAGCCGGTTTCTCTCTCCATATTTCTGTCTGCACTTTGACATACAATAGCAGCAGCATTGTGGCTCGCAGAGTGACTCTCTAATGGCACTTTAGCTGGGGACTCCCCCCTGCATGACAGCATATTAGGCATCAGTGACAAAGACAAGTTCTACAGTAACCTGTCCATAAGGATTAAAATCGTACAGTAGCTGTTCAAGGACAAGGCTGAAACAATGCTGCACTTGAAGATGTACTGTAATTAAAGCAGACAATTACCTAAATTAAAAGATACTATAACATTAGCCTAATACCTTGGGCATTATATCCAAATTAAGATTTTTTTATTTTGTTCAGTTCATTGTTTAAAAAAATAATGTAAACATTATACATTATAAAACATCAAGAATGTTTAGCAGGCACTTACTTAAAAAAACAATGATTTATAGCATTTGGCCTGCTTTTAATGGACCAATATGCTGTGTAAAACTGTAAAGCCCATACTATTGCCATTTGACCTGTGCTATAACCAATTCAATTATATTCATAAAATGGAATGCATACTATTTCGACTATTGTGAAAGAAAAACAAGAACTGCATAAAATCATTTTAAGCCATTATAAGTGGTTAATTTCTCTAGAATATCGAGTGTGATACTTACTCTGTTAGGTTAGGGGTAATGTGTCGAATGTGGGGACGGCTGTTCTCTGGAAATCCCTCCATACTGTATGGGTGAATGTTTAGCAAAACTTCCCAGATTCACGGAGCGTGCATTTACCGTGCGTAAAAGCGGTGCGTAAAAGCATGTTTAATCGACCGTTTAATACAGGAAATGTAGAATGCTTTGTTTGTAAACTAAGTTCATACTGAAAATATCGCATAAGTCAAAACATACAGACGTTGCACCACGATCTGTTGCTAGGCGATGCAAACCCACTTTGACTGAGACAAAATCCATAAGGCCAGATGGTGGCGCTGAAAGACCACGCTACATTCCCAAAGCTGTTTGACGTCCTTAAATCAATTTATTGAAGTTATTTGTAAAGAAGTTACGGTATGCTCCGACGCGGTATTGGCAGAACTGTTTCAATTGTGTTTAATCAGCGCGTCATTATTTCAAATTATACATAATTTTCACGATCATCTGCATTCAGCAGATAATAAAGCATGGGCCTAATTGTCGTACAGGGCCGTGTTTTTCGGGTTTACCGGCGATGGATAAACATAATCTGTATGCCTGGGTGAAGCCTCCGCAGTTGGAGCGCTGGTCTTTTAAATCCACCTGTTAAACCTCCCTGCGGCGCGCTCTGTTCTGTGGCGCCGATGGGTTCGTCGAGAAAAGAAATACTGTGTTCTTATACGCCTTGTGCCAGAAGTGACGAGCAGCTTTTGTAACATCATCACACATCAGTGTATATAGCAGCGCTACGACGGTCGCTAAATGGATTACCTGCGCCCGCGAGGCGGTTTCTTCTCACCATTGAGGGTTTGGCGCAAATGCCTCTTATAGAAAATCCCATTCCCCCCCCCGGAAAACATCAGAGAATCTGGGAATTCCCGTGATTAGAATACATGTTCTTGGGTTATTTGACATTTCTCAGCATGCACATTCGCTTGGACTGATTTTCCCCATTCACAATCAAAGCTGAAAGTCGCGCTGACTTGAAAGTCAGTCCCGTCACCGGGCAGCGGGAGCGCGTTGTTCGTCTCGTCTGGAGACGCTGATCTGCAACAAATTGTTGCAAACACGCGGCGACAAAGTGCCTCCTCTTGCAATGGCACCTTAATAACTTTCTCTGACCTCATTTTTTATATGCATATATTTGGAAACGTCCTTCTCTCCCTTTTTAATTATGTTCACTTTCGCTGCCTTTTGCTACATGCTGTCTTTGGTGCTCTGTGCTTCTCTCATCTTCTTCGCGATATGGCATGTAAGTAGCTCGCAAATCCTTCTAAGAAGATGTTGACTGTATCGTTTTTACGTTTATCCATGGGAACGCGTGGGGTTGATTGTGTTCCTAACGTCTTATGTTGTTCGTGCGACGTGTAACAGTGTGAGGCATCGTAAAAGGCGTAATCGTAACTGAAAGACGACAGCGTTATATGCGAATATGTCAACGGTATATTCGATGAACATAAACGTGCGCAAGGCGCACCTGTCTGTATCTGTAGGGTGTATGTAGCCTACTATGGAAGCTCCTCGTCAAACCCCCTTAGCCTGGCTTTTAACCAGTTCATTGCAGCACCAGAAAAACCTTTTAGTTTTATCAGGTATATTTCGCCTTCATCGATTAAAAGGTTTGCGGATTTATTTCTATAGAACGTGCGCACCTGTCTGCCTGCCTGTGTATTGAAGGGTGCCTGTAATAGGAAAGCTCCTCGTGAAACCTCCTTAGCTTTCCCTTTAACCAGTTCATTGCAGCACTAGAAAAACATTTTTAGTTGTAGCTTAATGCTAATGACAGTGATGGAATGCTCGAAGCCCGTTTACAGAACAGCATTTGTATGCAGACAATTACAGTAGCCGAGACCCCATGAAGAGACTCTACAGACTCATTAAAAAGCTTGTTAGTGTATCTCTTTATCTCAGCTCTGTACTTCATCTTCTACTCTTGCCCTTTAAATCGTCTGCCTCGCGCGTACAGCCGTACCAATATGACGGCTGCATTATGATATTTGATTAATCGAATTATTTGCTCTCTGGGGTTCGTTGTATGTGTGTGTGTGCGTGCTTGTCTATATTTCTGTTTCGTGCACGTGTTTCAATCATGCAGAGCCTTATGTAAAGACAGATTTGGGTCAGGTTTTCCATCTTATTGCCCTGGGCATGGCTTTTGCATGTCAACGACAACAAACCTGACATTTCTTTGACCAAAACTAGACAATAGCCTGTCTGTGTGTACAACAAAGGTCCACGTTGTGTAGACCAGGAATGAGCTCAGCATATCTTAATGGTTTCCTTAGATGTCCATGATATAAAATACTGTAGAATAATATACATATGTTTAAAGAGTATTTGACAGTAAAGAGTAAATGACAGTTTGTCAGTTATTTGGTATAGGCCTATTTTTTCAGGTCATTGTCATTGACAAGGTTCACATGTTTAGTTGTTATATGTATTCATATTGTATTGCTCCTGATGTATCTTAAATAGTATTTGCATTCATTTTAACTACACTAATATCCTGACCAAATGTAAACATGGGACACATGCTTTGTATATGCACACAGCACTGCATTAGCTATGTCTGGTTGAGGAAACTAGGCATTGTATCTTCAGCCGTGGTCCACAGCACACAGGCTTTATTTGGTATGAAGAGGGCAGAAAGCCATGATTCCTGTGCTGAGAGAAGATGCCTACTTTTCCCAGACTTCTAGCTGTGCATGAAAGCAATTAGAGGGGGCAATTGCCAGGTGAGAATATGTAAAACGCTGCATGTGTCTGCATGTGTCGTGTTGGCCCGGGGGCTGTATAATCCATTGCCGCTGATAGATTGAGCTGCCCAGCCATCTGGTGGGTCAGTTTACCAATAAGGCCCGAACAGAACACATATTAACTGAATTAATTTAGTAAAGCGTAAGCTATATGTTCTCCATATAGTGACACCTTTAACAGTAACTTAGTCGCATGTGGGCAGCAAATTTGTCTTTGTCATTTAGGCTGGGGTATATGACGCATACAGCACGAAAACAGGCTACAGACAGTTCCCCAGTCAGTTTACAAGCTTGTCATTAAAATATGAAGAAAGTCCAAATGGTGAGAGGTAAGATAGGCTAGGGTGGTTGACTCCCAAAAAGGTTGTGGGTTCTATTTCTGCATATATCATTGTGCAAGGTGTCTAACCTGATACCATGTAATAATGATAACAAAAAATGTAAATGACCTGATTTTAATTGTAAAACATGATACAACAAGCATATACTGTACTTTACATACAGTATACAGGACGGACATATTATTTCACAGGGCTAAACATATTTCACCAAATCTGGAGATTGAAATGACGGCGCGTGCTCCATTGTCAGAGAATGACGTATGCCCATACATAGATATGAATGTCTGTCGCTAACTGGCTGCAATCAATAAACACACACCACTTACCAGCACATGGCTCATTTACAGATACGGCCATACACATTAATCCACATACACAGTATTGTACAGCACTGTACATCAGTCAGGTAATTACTATAACATAGAGGTGTGTTGGACACATTAATCTGGCATTTCTGCATATCTCTCTCCTTGACCCAGTGTTCCACTTTTACTGTCCCGAAATTCCTATGTAGGCTTCTTAGATAGATAGAGAAAATCTATCGGCGGTGCTTCGGGAGAAAGGGAAGGACGTTAACTATCTTTGGAAAAGAGCCATTATCATTTATCACTACCTTTTCTTAGCAGACATTTCCAAGGAGCACAGGGCTGAGATTCAGGTTAAGATTAGTGTGAGTGATGAGCAGTGAACACCGGGGTTCCAGAAATTTGATCCCATCCTCACCTTGAACCCAAAACTGTGTGTTCCTCCTACCAAATGTTACCTGAGGATGTAGGCTAGCCCATAATAGCCCCTCAGGAAACGGCCTGGGATCAAATTGCATTTGCGTGTCTTCACTTCAGACAGTCGTAGGGGAATGGCTGTATTCATTGCATGGCGAGCAGCATCACCCATCTCGTGGGGGAGCTCCTCTGACCGATTACGGAGGCATTTTAATTAACATACAAGGTGACCTGTGGCCTTCGCTAAACACGGCAGCTTAAGCGGCCTGACTCTAGCTGAGGGATTCCTTTCCTGTGTAACCACAGGCTCTCAGGTGTTCCAAGTGTCATTAAGGCGAGTGTGGAGCCAGTGATGTATGCCCTATGGTGTGGATATGATGTAGGGGTTCCCCCAGACAGCGAGGCAGGGGCCGGGAAGTCAAGCAGACTTTTAGTAGAGTTGATTCCTTCCCCGTGTAAACACGACAGCAAAACTAAGTATCTTTGCTTTCCTTCATTGCTATTCTAACGGCCTTCTTATTATTCACTACAGTATACATGATTTACTATTAGCCTTGGTATTGTCGTTTATGAATATTATAAAGATGGTGTGTTTTTTTTTTTTCTCTCAACTCAAGTAAACCTATAACATGAATTATTTGGCACTGCCTGATTACTGGAAAAATGAAATATGGGTAGCACCTTGTTACGTAAAGTATTCACTCAAAGTTCGAAGTTGTTTTTTCTGCTAGCATTGCGATTATTCCATCACTCTCCCACACCCCAGGATTTTCCTACTGTGTTTCTGCAGTCACACTGAGATTTGACAAGTACAGCACATTCACAAGTCTAACAGAGGTGACGTGAATAATCACTCACGCCAAAGCAGCCTGTGCTGCCGGCTTCAAATTCAGCAAAACATTTTGGTTTGTAAGTGAAATGAGGACAAAGACACTCTTCTCATAGTTGGTGATAAATACTTTGGATTGCATCTCACAATAGCAGATGGATTTACCAGATGGAGTGAAACAGAGGGCAGATTGTCACTCATAATGTTTTATATGTATTGTCTTTCAGGAAAATGACTAAACATGGTACAGTGCATTATGGTTTTCTATTACAGGACTGCTGCATTGGAATGGCACCATACTGTTACTGCTACTAGTTTATGAAATATGTTTTAAATGGTAAACAAAATTTCCACAGATGCGATTGTCCACTTTACATACCGTACTGTTCTTTTAAATTGTTAAATTGCGTGTTCTACTGTAATGTTTGAAAGAAACAGGAAAATTCTGTGTAATAAAATTAAGTTATTCAAAACCAGCCTCAGTCAACTGAAAATTGGTTTATGTCAGACCTTGCCGCTAGGGATCCGGAAGATGGTATGTGAACTGACACCCCACTCTCCTGGCCTGGAGATACCATCCTGATTTCACGGGCTACACTTTGACTTCGCCACGAGTATCACTCTGGAACCGCTTAATACAAAATGCTTGGCCATGAAGGCAGTACAAATTATTTTCAAACTTCCTTATTGGACTACCTAGCTTCATTTCACCACATCAGAGCGTTTAAAATCAGAGTAGGAAGTGGAAAGAGTAGAGAAAGAAACGTACGACATACGCTGATGTTGTAATCTCCGGAAGGTATTCAGCTAGCCGCTAATTGGCTGGATTGTTTTCAACATGGTCTGCCAACCAAGCATGTTTGCATTGAGGGGCTCCAGATTCGTGGCCAAATGGAAGTGGAGCTCACGAGATCAGGGCGGTCTCACGAGGCTACCTCTTTTCACTTACAACCCCTTCTTGAGTCCTTATAGAGACATATTTACAAGTAGCAGGCAGTACCTCAGGGTAGTAAAGTTGTGGTACTGTAGGTGTAATCTCAGCGAAGCAGGTCTTTCTGGTTGCCAAGCACACGGGAGCTAATTGATGGGGCGTTGGGCTTAACAGCTTACCATCGATCCACATGTTCATTAACCTCCGTCGGCTTCTCATCCATCATCTTGCCGCCACCATCATCCTTCTGTTTGCTTTGATTTCTTATGGTCTCCCCCCACACACACACACACACCTCACCTGCTCTCTCCATCTCTCTTCCTGCCTACTAAATACCCATGTGCTGCGTCAGTTTCTGTCACCTGACGTGACGTTATGTAAAAGCAATGCAGTTGACTGTACTTTCCTTATGTAAATATGTTGTTACTGAATGGATGAGGTACCTACACGTTACACACTGATTCTCAGGCTGTAGGCAAATGTAGACGTACAATTTGTTGCATGTCCAGGTCACCGTGAAAAAGTCATATACAGTAGGTTTTGATAAGCAAAATGGCACCTGACACAAAGTGAGAGGAACATTGCATTGCTTAATATGACATCTCGTGCTTCCCTTAAAATAACTGATTATTTATTAAGGCTCTGATTATCCTACAGACAGTAATTTACAGGAAAGTATTTATCAAGTGTTCATTTTTCATTCATGTTATTAAAGCGTCTAACAACAGTTACAGGGAAAAGAGTCTTATATCGTCGTGGCAATTTGTGGAAAGGCTGAGGTTTTTCAAAAGTAATTTTTCTCCGCACTAATGAACCCCATAGATTAGAACACTCAACCTTTGATTAGTGATTATTAAATATCCTTCACAGTGATATACCCTAAGTTCCTATCGTACCGTCACTGTCATTTCAGTTTGTTTTGAATTTGTGGTCATGCATGTGTTGGTATGGTATAGTATGTACAAATTCAGTTCAACTGCAAAACTGGTTGGTTGTGGCTAGAGCACCATATTAACTGACAAAGGAAAGTGTCAGTTTTACACTCAAAAAGAAATAAGTGAAAAAATGGGCATAGTCTACAGTTGGACATTGTGTATGTCAGACTAAACCGCGAGCATTACGTTTTGCATGGTGTTTGAGCACTAGGCACTAGGCAACTAACTAAAGAAACAGCTGATTGATAATGTTGTTTCAATTCAACTGAACCATGAAAAACAATTCATACCGAACCTGTCGTTTCATCAGAAAGTATAATATAGCCAGTTTGTGTGAGACATAAACCATATAAATCACTATATAAGCAATCTATAAATACACTTTCAGTCGTTTTTTGTTCAAATGAATTGGTGAAAATAATTTGCATTTGCAAATGAGCTTTTCTGGGTACATCTCACATACCTTTCCCTGAAAGCAAGTATGTGAGAAGTGTTTGGAAGCTATTGTGCTTGATGGTTAAAGACAAGAGCAAGGTTGAAGTTGAGGACAACTGCCGTAATGCGATGGGACATGTTCCTGTATCATCCATCACACATAGTACCACAGTCGGTCCATAATATGATCCTATATCTTCTTGTGGGAAGCACAAGCACTTTGAGCGGCAATTCCTGTATGAAAAGTGCTATACAAAGTTTATTACCATTATTTTGATCCCATTTGTATAAATGTGTGGTCATTTTTCTGCCGTCCTTCTATCTCCTATAGCTACTTTACCCAGTCTGTTCTGAAGGCCACTACATCTTGATTACAGTAATAATTAGTGTATTGTAACTATGGACATTTTCAAAATGTTAAATGCCTTGAAACCACACAGTGGTTGCATTGGATTAATGCAATTAAAAAGGGTTCAATACCGATTGTAATTGTTTTTACAGTAAACTGCTGGAGTTGAGAAGGAGGTGCGCAAAAAAAAATTCCGGCGGGTTTAAAACCCTGTGAATAATTTAGTCTAGATGCTGAATAATTGAGGCAGACCTTGTAATTATTTTTTACATAAGAGTGCATGTTACCCACATTCTGATGTTTATAAAACAGTTACAAAAACAGGGCCACTGCATTAGGTTATTGCAAAGGCGTTTTCTTTTGAAGTAGTTCCAACTTGAATAATTTACAGACTAACACACGCTGTATATACTGTACTGGACAAACACAAAACAAATTAAACCAAGCATCTTCTTTTCATTCACGTCAAAATGTTTTTTTTAATTTCCTACTCTGCACTAAATGCTTTTGTCCTGTTTTGTCTCTGACTGTCACACACGCACACACACATGCACACACACACGGCAAGCTTTCAGTTAAAGGTATAGTCAGTTATTGCTATTGCAAGATAAATGTGCGTGGGGAATTAATAATCTGATACTTCTACACAGCCCTGGCTCCGTTAATCGTAACATAAACAAAGTGGCGAACATCGCTCGTATCAACAAAGCTGTAGTAGTGTGCTTTGCTTCACAATGTGTTTCGATGGAGGGCTGCAGAGGGCCGTGGAGGGCCGCTGGAGCGATACTGTTTTGATGTGAGCTTGAAGTTAGCGAGTGTTTTTGAGAATGACTAACCCTGCCTTCAACCAGCAACCACAGAATGTGTTGGAACACTGTGTTTATACAAAATGGATTTGCCAGTATGAGCAGAGGGATGCTAGTTTATTGACGACGGCTTCTGCCAGCCTTCTGTTGGGGTACATCCACCGTGCAACACAACGAGAAATACACAAAGAGCCCACAGTTACTGTCACCCCGGCCTCAAAAGGAGCTGTCACAATTAAACGCTTCACGATTAAATCTGTTTCAATCTGTTCCTTTACCTGAGTTTTTTTTTGTGTGGAAACCAGCACATCCACTACAGTATGTGGGATCTGTTCCATGCCGTACACAGAAGTGTGCATTTGCAGAGGATTGGTGCAGCACAGTCTGTAAAGTAAAGCAAGACCAAGATTATATGTATGTAGCGAATGTGTCAGTTGATGTGCAAATATGCATGTGTGTGTGTGTGTGTGTGTGTGTGCAGGGACCGCCAACACACTGTAACATTGTAAGGCAATGAGCCAAGATCAGTCCATTGGGAAATAACATGTGAGAATCTGCCTTTTAGTGTGGGGGTGATCCCAGCGATAATAACAGAGGTATCAGTTGGACTATCTCTGTGATTATAATGCCACGCTCACCACACACACACACACACACACACACACGAGCATGCACACATGCACACACAAACACAAGCTCGCACACACAGACACACACACACACACACACACACGCGCACAATCACTCACTTAAGATGCCTTATTGTCTATCAAGGTTTATGCTACAATGGATCTTTTTACTCTCTCTCTCTCTCTCTCTCTCTCTCTCTCTCTCTCTCTCTCTCTCTCTCTCTATCTATCAATTCAATTTTCAATTCAATTTGATTTATTGGCATGAAAGTTCAATGACAATGTTGCCAAAACATAACAAATAAAACAAAGCAACAAACTAAAATACGGTCTGTCCAACAATTTGGACATCACTGTTACATACACTGTGGACAGTACACACAACATAACATGGACATCGGTGTAACATAACTGTTATATAACCTACATCTCATATTAATAGCTATTTTTCCCAAACTACTCGTGTGTGTGTGTGTTTGTGTTTGTGTGTATGTGTGTGCGTGTGTGTGTGCGCGTTTGAGTGCTGGTGTGTGGTGTGTGTGTGTGTGTGTGTGTGTGTGTGTGTGTGTTCATAAAGGTCATTCACTGTCCCTCAGGTTATGGCATGCAAACACATATTTGGCAGCGAGACATGTCTTCTCATATTCTCCTAGTAGTATTTTAAATCTTGAGAACTCATGAAGTTCTTCCAAGCCTTTAATTTCAGATTCTAATTTATTGAAGTAATAATTTCTTATTTCACGAAATTCTTTGCATTTAAGGTGGAAGTGCATCTCTGTCTCAACCTCAACAGTGATCGCATATTCTGTCTTCATTTGGTTGCCATGATTTTTGATATCTTCCTTTTTCGATAGCCAGTTTGTGGTCATTGAGCCTGTAACTTGGTCAGGGTCTGCCTCTGTTTTCTATCTCTGACGCGCGTCCATAGAACAGTCTCTGTTGTTTAATTCACGGTCATCATTAGTGTCCTATACAAGTCTCCTTTGTCGGATGACTACAGCATGCTTGACAATGCACGCAGCCCTGTTTAATGGCACCCTGTAAAGGTTTCTCAAAACTTACAAGCCATGTTGTGTGGACAATAACCTTTTCAAACACTATATTTATTGCACTTATTTTAACTTTTTTTTATGTCTCAAATTATGACATTTGAGGCATCTCATTGACTGTTAGTAGTGGGCTCTTGGTAACACAGGCGTTATGGTAATCTCATCGTATACTATGGTGCCTTTACGTAAGAACCCTCTTGTTTATGTTGTTCATTTATAGCAGTCTATAATTAATCTCTCTCTCTCTCTGTGTATGTCTCTCTCTCTCTCTCTCTCTCTCTCTGTCTCTCTGTCTCTCTCAGATAACAGCCTTTGATGAGCTCCAGGCTGACTTCAAGGTGCCCATTGATCAGGGTAATCCACTTCATGCGGTAGGTATCTATACAATGTATGCAAGAACCATTGTGTGTATGTGTGTGTGTGTGTGTATGTGTGTGTACATATTGTAGGTGCATGCACAGCCTTGCTGAATACTACTGATTTGTCCATAGTACTTTGAATAGGGGTTAGATCTTCTACAGGCTTCACAAAAATGCACTTTACCATTACGTCATGCTCTCTCTCTCTCTCTCTCTCTCTCTCTCCCTTTCTCCATTAATATTAAACAAAGCACCTGGCATTAAGCTACTGTAGTGTGACTGCCTGCTAACTTCCTGTCTGACTAGTTGGCTGCTATTGAACTTAAGACTCTCTACTATTTTAGAAAATATAGGCACACGGTCTAAACTTCGATTAGAGCGCGTCCAAATCCACTTAGTTTAACGACAGGCAAAATGGTTTCTGCGCCAGGTTTGAAAGGGTTGTACTTACTCTTTTCATTAGTCATGGGTGTGTTGTGGGCTTACAGTGACATACAATAGACCAATCGGAGGCTAAAGGCCAGCTGTGCTTGGACCTTGGCTGATTGCTATCATACTGGCGGGTTGTGAAAGCGTGCGAGCAGATCGTCTATGGCAACGAGATTCCACCAAGATCCCTAAAATATGTTGATGTAAACTACACACTAATATTATTTCACATTGTACTATTTTTAATGTTTAAATCCCTTGCATATTTGTGTGCTCCTGTGCATTCCTGTGTGTCTAACAAGCAGTGTGTTGTGCACCCACCATAGGCGATACATTCTTGATAATGCACCTGGTCTAATTTACTTTAGACCAGGTTTTTGTTCACCAATCGCTGCCTCAAGATAGCAATGCGCTAACAATGCGTTAGCCAGACCACACCTTATGTTTAGACCAACACACAGCCTACCTCAAGATAGCAATGCGCTAACAATGCGTTAGCCAGACCACACCTTATGTGTAGACCAACACACAGGCACATGCGTTGCCACTTTGTGCCGGGTGTAAGATAGGGCTCTTAAAGGTATAGTGAGTCTTTTTGAAGAAAGCTTGTTGATATTTGAACTCAAGCAGAACAAACACACGTCTCTTGTCAATAAGGGGCTCCCTTAGAAGCTCTGGTCTGCTTTGTTCGGGTTAATCCCATTTAGATAGCCAGGGCTGTGTAGAAACACCAGATAGTGTTTTCACCATGCACACAGAACAGACAGCTATAGTGGACCATGAGTAGATATTCACTGAATTTGACCAAAAAAAGTATTCGTACGATCGCTGACTATACCTTTAAGGTCAGAGGAATCAACTATTTATATTAACTGTAAAATTAGAAATTAAATCAAACATAAGAACAGCCACGACATGCACTTTATTAAAGCTTAAGGAGCATAAAAACTTATTTTTCTACAGCACAGTGTTAGTGACGGTATGCTACTAACACTGTGACACTGAAATAGGGAGATCAAATTTTTACCAGTTGGTTGCTGGCCATGGTGCTGAAATGTCTAACGTTAAAGCAACAATTATCTGGTTCTTTAGTGTGTCAACAGAATGCTGTAAACTGAATAGTAACATATTGTTGCATAAATAAATGCTACAATATGTATTGTTGAACGATGTAATCCACCTTTTATGGTTTAAAATATAAAAGGTGCAAAATGAGACTATACTGTAGCCTTGGTAATTCAATCCAAGCAGTAAATCTAGACATTAAACATTATGTAATGTAGGTTGTGTTGCAATTGAATAAGACACATACTATTATATATATTATTATTATTATTATTATTATTGATTCTTTAAATCCACAGAAGTTAATGGAATAAGCTAATGAACTGGGGAGAGAAATAAGGTACTGTAGGATAATTAATGCCTTAAATTAGGGATGGGACGATATATTAGTGTTTATCGCGATAAAAATACTGTTGATAATCGTATCGTGGTGAATGTCAATTATCGTGATAATCATAAACGTGAATATTTTCACAAGAGACTTCACAAAACTGTCTAGCTCACTTGTACAGGCCAATTGTATTGATAAATACTAACTTATTTATTAGCCTACATTTTTCCATTCAATCACTACTATGGCTGAAGGCTCGGCTTGCCCATTGTGTCCCCCACATAAAAAATAAATACTGGTTTTAAAACTAAATCAATCACACAAAAAAGATAAGCATGTGTGTCATGATACAATAGAAATGTTTGTTTCTTAAGAAATTGTTAGAAAAAGTAATTCCAGTGTGTTTTAGTGCAATTATAAAATAATCATGATAATATTGTTTATCGCGATTATTTTGGCCAGGTTAATTGTGATAGAAATTTTTCATATCGTCCCATGCCTACCTTAAATTGACGTTTGATATCAATGAATCCACCAATAAAGGCACTTTAATAATACATAATAATTTACTATGTTTAATACATTTTTCCTATACTTGAAACTTTTAATAAGACAGGACAAGCAGTTTGTGATTTTATTCCTGTAATGAGGTCCCAGGCCAGAACTCTCATTCCTATAAATGCATAATTCATTTTGAACAGCTATTTTGGAGGTGACTCTATTTTCTGTATATTTGCAAAGAGTGTTGACTGGGAATGAGATTTAACAGAAAGTTAACGGTAACCTGACACACCGTACATTGAAACTGTTTATTAAAGAGGGAGGCGCTTCAAAAAATACTTTGCTTGTGATTGGACGAACCTGTGAACCAGCAGTCTGTTGTTTTCCACTCTTGCAGTTGAAAAGTTGTGAGATGAGTAAAACATCTTTTCTATTAAGAAAAGCCTTTTCTTCTAATACATTCTAATACAACCAATACTATGCATCATAGGTGTTTTCAAATCGAGTTGTTTTCAAGTCGACTGATTGGCAACACATAGGTTTACCGACCTGAAACACAATGATTTTCAAGTTTCTCGCGGCAAAGTCAAACTGAAGCTTGTGAGATCAGGATGGTCTTGCGATGCTAACAGTTTAGGCCAGGATAGGCTTAAGGGGTTTCTATTGCCTATGTGTGCCCTTACACTATGGTGTAAATGTAATACACAGTATACCATTTCAGATATAGTAAACAGAAAAAGTATAAGGAACAAGACTGTTGAAGGAGGATTTCTTAAGGGAGGGAAATGAACAGCTTTTCTTTTTTATTTTATTTTTTTGCCTGAAAGGCATTTTCCCAACTTTGAAGATTTGAAGAACAATAGACCAGATTCCCTCCTTCTCTAGCACTTTCATATTTTGTCATATTTGCATTCAATTATGCAATGTGGAATGAAGAATTCAGTTGAGGGAACTATTGCTATTCAAAGCCCTGTAATATTATTTCTACATTTTCTTTTCTTCCAAACCACCCATACTTTGCTTACAGTAGTCATGCCTGTTTGATATTGATTTAATAGATTTTCTAATACAGAAACAATTTGAATTGTCTGAAATTAGTCTCCAATGTGTTTTTTTAAGGCTTGTTTCCGTTAATTTGTATTGGTGAACAAGGGGTTTATAAATGGAGAACATATATAGCTACTAGGCAATAGAGCAACTTACAGTAGATTAGCTTTACTTTAATGAATCCACATTCATTCACAAATGCAAAAGCACAAATATGGAGTGGTGTGCAGATAGATTAAGAGATTCTGATGCGGAGAGAGAGAGAGATGGAGGATATAAGTGTTGCTCTTGTCTGTAACTCCCTTATCTCAATATTACTGTAAACCTTCCTGCTGAGAGTCGGAATACATTAACCCCTCATCGCAGAAGGCGCTGGACCGGCAACTCAGTCGTTTTCACCGGCCAGTCGTTTTCAATCAGACTATAATTTGAATATAAATCACATGACTTTAAATTACTTGCCGCCCCTCACATTGTCTACATTTTCGTTTCTCAGCATGCTTTACTCTGATTCATGAAACAGCCGTCCTCTCTGGTCTTCATCACGTACACACACACAGACACACACACGCACATGCACGCAGGCACACACACACACACACACACACATATGATATCACATATAGTATGTCCTTCTCACACATTGGAGCGATGCCTCCCTCAGCACCACTCATCTCTCTCTCTCTCTCTCTCTCTCTCTCTCTCAATCTCTCATCTCATCTAATTATTTAAATGAATCACTCACTTACACACACACACACACACACACACACACACACACACTGCAGGGTGTATGTTCTTCTTAAGCTTCTCCTCTCACACAATATACAGTATTTTATTATTACTGCACCTCACTCACTCATGCATAAATATAATATACACATATATTGCTGTTGTGAGTGACTGGACGTGTGTTTGTGTGTGTGTGTGTGTGTGTGTGTTTGTGTGTGTGCTGAATGTAATTATTATATATTTGTTTTAAGTTGTATTTGCTGTGTTGTGCTGTTGTCTTGCAGTTGGACGTATCCATCATCCATCATGAATCCTGTATTTCATACAGCCACAATTACAGTTGTGAAAGTATGATGTCATAACCAAATTGAACCTTCGCCCCAAAGTCTGGCATTTGCCCTCAGGGAAAGTTAGTGGCAATGGATCCCTTCAAAACCTATTACTGTAACCACTTTCCAGCCACATGTAAACCTCTGTTAGCCTGCTGCTATACTGTAGATCGCTGGTTGTATCGACAGAATACTGTACATGCCACACATAGTGTGTGTGCGTGTGTGTGTGTGTGTACACAATGTCTTCACACCCTATAATTACTCTCCATTCCTCTTTGTCTGCACGCTCCAAGTGTCATTTTACTACAGTGCATTTTGCAGCATTTTACCACTCAAAACTGTTGGCAAAGAAAGAAATAAACATTGCAGTCATCATTACAAACACCACTGCTCTTCCACTTTTATCTTGTAAGTTCATTGTCCAATCATGCTTACTAAAAACCACTTACTGTAAATCAGATATTCTCCACCATAATTGGCCTGCCTGGTTAAGTGAAGGTAAATTAACTACTAGAGAGAGGAAAACACTCAACTCTTTGGCTTACGTAATTCTTGTTTATAGGACTGAGACACTTTTTGCTTGTCAGGCAAATTCTGGCCGAGCATTTAACATTTCACAGAGGCACCAGCCTAATTGCCTGTTAATGAGAAGTTTTGAGCAGACAGTTCACACACACACGCGCGCGCACGCGCACACACGCATAAACCAACGCACACACACTGATACACACTCACACAGCTCCGAGACTGGAATATGTTTGCATGTCCTCAACCCTACCAATGAATACAGCAGATGAAGCAGGCTGTGCAAACAGGAACTGAAACTACACAGTTGGAATGGAGGAGATCATTAGCCCAAAGCTTTGACTATTGAGCCAAATATGTATGCATCTGTACCGTATTGCGTTTTTAAAAGTGTGTGTGTGCGTGCATGTGTGCGTGCTTGTGAGTGTGTGTGTATGTGCTGTGTACAGGGTCATCATAAGGACTGTGCAAAGGGTGCGGTCAGGTCGAAGATGTAAAATTAGTCTGTTGGGTACAGTATTAGATAAGTGCTACTGTGGGTGTGGGGACAGCATGGTCTACCAAACAGGACCAGTATTTATTTATTTATTTATTTATTTATCTATCATAATACTTTTCTAATGTATTATAATTATATAATTATTATTATAATATTTATTATTTGTATTATTATTATTATTATTATTAGTTTTTTAATTGCTTATAATTCTGGACACAAAGGGCAGAGTTGAGTTTAGCTCATACAGTAAAACAAATGGGGCTTGAATTCTGCATTTAAACAGCAAATATTTAACTTTAAATGAATAACACCTATGTGAAACCGATTAATTACATTTTGAACGCTACCTCTTGAATGTCTTTGACCCATATGAAACTGTGTATCCAACTTCAGTCCAAAGTTTCCACTCATCTTCAAAGATTTGTATTTTTTGGGCTGACAGAGGGATAGTTCCATCCTTTCCTTTGAACGGCAGCATCAGAACAGACTGACTCATCTGCTTGTCTCTTTCTTTGTAGAGGGAGAGACTGAGGAATATCGAAAGAATCTGCAATCTTCTGAGGAAGGTAGGAAAAGTCACATTTCTCCGGCAATATGGCAATCAATCAACAATTGATTTGCGTATATCCTATTGTCCTTTTGTATAAAAACATGGTATGTTGTCTTTTTTCCCCTAATATTAATTACAGGCCAAACATTATTCAGGTCAGTTTATTACAGTAATATATCAAACAGCAGACGGGCCTTTAAAAAATATATTTTCTACACACACATAATTATTAACTGGATCATATCACTACAGGTCTCATCGTATGACTGCACGATGTGGCAGGAAGAGCTGTGCACTCGATCCAAAATGTGTTTACAGTACTAGAGAAGACATCCACTTGATAACCTGATCCCCTGGTCGCCTGGTAACCTGGTCACAGCTGCTGTTCAACATTCACACAGTGCATGTTGTTGTTGTATGGGGCTTACTCACGCTGCTCCCGTGCCAACCCTCTGCTTAATGTTAAACAGAGAGTGTGTGTGTGTGTGTGTGTGTGTGTGTGTGTGGGGGGGGGGGGGTGCTTTTTTGTGTCCAGTTAGCCTGAGGACAGTGTGAATTTACAAGGACAAGGTGCCCTTCCAACCTTGCTGTGACATCTGTTTTACTGCCCTACCTCTCTAAAGAGCACTGTGTGTGTGTGTGTGTGTGGGTGGTGAACCTTTCTGTTTGCACAAACACACACGCACAAACACACACACACGTGCAAGTCTCATCCTTTTTATCAAGAATGTCATCTATAAGCCTTCAGCGAGGACACACTTCCTGCAAGCACAAACACACACACACACACACACACACACAGACAGATGCTGTTTCATGCAGCTGTGACCTATTGTACAACAATGGATGTAGGATGTGTACTAACACATCTAGAGGGTAATGTCACTAAGTTTAAAAGGACTGGGGCATTTAACAAAAAGTAGCAATATAATATAGTATAATATTACTAACATAAGCCCTGCTAAAAAAGGCTTGGTCACATTCGATGAAATAGGAATGGCTAATGATTCAAATTACTTTTTCTTAAGATTTGAAGCTCGGGACTTTTCTGAAGAATGTTTAAAGGAATTTAATTTCTTAACCAATGAAGGTGAGGAGGTCAGGCTTCGGATCCACAAGATGTTCAGAATCTCTTTAAACGTGTCCAAAAAAAAGGTTACTGGTCCTGACGGGATATCACCTTTTCTGTTAAAAACCTGTGCGGAGGAACTTAGTCCGGCATGGTGCCCGATCTTTCAACAGTCCTTGGATGATCACAAGGTTCCGGCGTTATGGAAATCCTCTATAATCATTCCTGTCCCTAAGAAGGCTCATCCCTCAGATCATAATGACTTCAGACCAGTTGCTCTTACATCCGTTGGGATAAAATGCCTTGAAAAATATGTTGTATCCTTGTTAAAAGCAGATGTGAATGATAAATTAGACCTACTACAGTTTGCTTTTAGACAAGGTCGGAGCACAGACGATGCTATCACTGCTATTATGCACTTGATTTTAAAACATCTAGAGGACAGTCAAGCTTATGCTCGGTTGCTCTTTATTGATTTCAGCTCTGCTTTTAATTCCCTTCAGCCATATCTTTTAATCCAGAAACTCAGACTGTTGGATGTTAATTCTTCAGTTATTAAGTGGTATCACTCATTCCTAACAAACAGAACTCAGCGGGTCAAAGTCAACAACAGCCTGTCACAGCTAAAAACAATCAGTACCGGAGCCCTCGGGGCTGTGTCAGTTCACCGGTTCTTTTTACTCTGTATACTAATGAGTGTACAGATTCCAACAGTATAACTTTTATCATAATCAGTTGCACAGTTTGGTAAATTAGATTATTAAAATATGACAAAATGTGTAAAATAAATTTAACATGGCATTAATAGAGCTTCCGCCTGACATGTTTCTAATAAAACCTCTCTCTATTCGCTCTGCTTCACTTTATTAGAATCAACCTTTACACAGGAAATTTTCAGATGTTGGGCTTTTGTTTTCTAGAGGTTTGGGGCTGCAACTGCATCATCCCAAAGGGTTTTTTTACTCTAATATTTAGTATATTTTCAGGCGGGAATACAATTTGAAATGTTTACTGTTTTCCATCTCTATATACTCTGCAATGGTAATACAACATCAGTTTACATAAAAAGTATTCATATTCAATAGCTTCTGCTCTATCAAATGAGACCAGATGTGTCTATATAGGCCTCATGGTTAAGGAACTGCACTTGATTTATTTGTGGTATTACATTTTAGGCGGTTTTCTTGGAAATTGTGCTAGTTTATATGGGGTTTTAATACACACATACTGTATTCCAAAGCTTTATGCACAATGGATTTGGAATAAACGCCTTTGATTGCCAATATGATGGAGAAAACAGAAATCAATATGGACAGCTAATAAGCAGTTTGCTACGTCAAGCAGGACCAAAACGCACAACACGTTTAGGCAAGTTTCAGCGTTTTTATTGCCGGAGATCACAGGCAGGAAAGCACGCACTCCAAGGGGTCTGACGTAAGACAACACGGTACAGGTGAAACTAATAGGACAACCGAGCTGGGGCAGGAACTTAGACACAAGCAAAACATGGCTGGGAAAACATGGGCTGGGGAAACACGGAACACGGGGAAAACATGGGTTGGGGAAACACGGAACACGGGGAAAACATGGGTTGGGGAAACACGGAACACGGGGAAAACATGGCTGGGGAAACACGCAACACGGGGAAAACATGGCTGGGGAATCACCGAACATGGGGAAAACATGGGCTGGAACGAGACTAACACTCGGGGGAGGAAGGGGAGGGGCAGCATACTATGCCACGGTTAATATTGTGCAGCGTGTTTAGCTCCTTATGTCTGTCCTTTAGTATGTCTTAGGCCTCTTGAGCGCTCTGCCATCTTCTGAATGTTCTATTCAGCGCTCTCCAACTGCAAGGAACAGCACATTGGTTGTGAGTGATTGAGTTAAATGCTGTTGACTGTTTTGATACGGTGACACATTTATTTGGGTGAGACCGTTTACACGCAGTGACACACACACGTAGTGGCGGGCACACACACACGTGCACAGTGACACGCATGCACATACACACATACACACGTACACACACACGCACACGACTTTCACTGACTTGTCGCCCCTCACATTGTCTACATTCTTGTTTCCCAGCATGCTTCACTCTGATTCTTGAAACAGCCGCCCCCTCTGTCTTCATCACGCTCACACACACGCTCGCACATGCACGTGCACACACACATGCACGCACACACACACACACCATGTGGGTCTGTGGTAGCTGTAAACACGTGCAGATGACAGTAGCTTGCGGGATGCAGGCTACTGTTATTGTGCTCTGTGTGTGTGTGTGTGTGTGTGTGTGTGTGTGTGTGTGTGTGTGTGTGTTTTCCTTCATTAGGCACAGTCCTAAATGGCTTGAAGCGACGAGCCGTGCGTTGTCACAGCAACTGAGAGACCCTCTGAGTGTGTGTACTCATTAGGCCTGTTCTTCCCTATGTTTTAGGGTCTCTCTCTCTCTCTCTCTCTCTCTCTGTGTCTCTCACCCAACTTCAACACCCTTTAGAAGTACAGTCAGTTGGGAGGTTGAGAGCAATTTCCAATGTCTCATTTATTTCATTTTTTGTCTTCCTCTCTCCTCCTTTTCATGTTTCTCCCCATATATCTCCTTCCTCCTCCCTTCTCTCTCTCTCTCTCTCTCTCTCTCTCTCTCTCTCTGCCCACTGCTCTTCATTTTGGAGCGAGATGAGGAAGAGATTCAATACTGCTCTGCTGAGCTATGCTCTGCTTCTGACACTCACTGAGTGTGTGCGTGTGTGTGTGCGTGTGTGTGTGCGTGTGTGTGTGCGTGTGTGTGTGCGTGTGTGTGTGCGTGCGTGTGTGTGCGTGTGTGTGAGTGTGACTCCTTATCCAAGTCTTTAAAAAGCAGCTTTATTTTTTTTCTTTTCTTTTCACAGCCCGGCTTATTTTTGGCTGGATTGACGGCCGGTTTCCGTAGTTCCCGTGGCAACGGCTAACTGTTGGCTGGAGGGTTGCCAGTCACGCAGTATAGAACAGTCATTTCCAGCCGGGGGCATATTTCGGAGCAGGTAGTCGTCAGGCGGAATGTGTGTAAACTTGATTTGCATAACTATAATGTTTCTTACTGTAAAACTTTATGTCAAAAGAAATGCATGTCGCAACCGTAAAGGCAGTCTGTGAGATGATTTCTGCCTTCACACACCGACACTGTGTCACAGTGTCATTTAATTAGGCGGCTAGACAATCTATTCACTGTCCAGTTAGAACATTATAAGTAATGGGATCTATTATCCAGTTTATTTGAACAAATGCGGGGTCACGCCGACTCCATGAGGTCAGGGGTACAGCTGAAACTGTTGTGCTGGAACATAAGCAGTACTGTAAGACGGTGAACACTTGGTGAACACTTGGTGAACACTTGGTGAACACTTGGCATCGTGGGATATCATGTGCATACGGCTGGCACACGCACATTTAGATGCAGGCGCAATACAGACAAACACAATTAATCCTGTAGAAGGAACCTAAAGCAGCAGGCCCCGAAATAAAACTCACCTGCACCCCCCAAAAACATATGGCATAGATAAAGTGTGTGCGTGTATATGCGTGAGCATGTGTGTGCGTATGTGTGTGTGTGTGTGTGTGTGTGTGCGCCCACAATCCTAAATTCAGGTGTGGTTTGAAATTGCCAACTTTTCCAGCAAACTAATCAGGGTTTAGTATGCAAACATTACTGCTGGCTTTATCCCACACACTGTTACCAGAGAGAGAGCGAGAGAGATAGAGAGAGAGAGAGAGAGAGAGAGAGAGAAAGAGAGAGAGAGGGAAAGGGGGGGAGAGAGATAGAGATAAAGAGAGAGAGAGAGAGAGAGAGATAGAGAGGAAATTAAACTGGCAATTGGCAGCCACTGTTAAGCGCTCTAGGAAATTAATATAAATAATCTACTGCTATGTGCTTGGCATTGAAGACAGCAAAGTGGTGTTGAGCACTCTGAAAGTTGCATGGCTGCTTTTAATAATAGCCGAGGGTGTGCTTCCATTCATGTATATTGTTTTAAAAGTTTCAATTATTTTTTTGATATAGTAACAGCACAGTGGTATACTGTTTTGGTGTCAAGACTGCACATACAAATCATTCATCAATTCATCCATCCATCATCCATCCATCCTGCCATCCATCTATCTATCCATTCATCCATCCATCTATCTATCCATTCATCCATCATCCATCCATCCTGCCATCCATCTATCTATCCATCCATCATTCCTCCATCTATCCATGTATCATCCATCCCGCCATCTATCTATCTATCTATCTATCTATCTATCTCTCCATCCATCATTCCTCCATCTATCCATCCCTGCATATATCTGTCCATCCATCTATTGCATCTATCCAGCAATGCATCCATCCATCATCTGTCCATCTGCAAGCTCCTTATAGCACCATATAGCATAGTGGGTTGGGTGTAATGACGCTAACCTGGCGCCTCACAAGTTGAGCATTGCAGCATTATGCCATATACCTTTCCAAGAATAAGGCACAGCATTAAGCAGAGAGTACAACCACTGCTCTGCCAGTACAGCTAGATGCATGCATGCCCGAGGGCAAACAGCAGTCCGAACACAGAATCTAGAGGGTTAGCGGCTGGTGCACACATCCGTTCAGTTGCTTTTGCCTCGCACACATTTGGCACGTTGAATCATTAAAGAGCTACATCTCAAAGTCATAAATATGTTTAGATATGTTATACAATCATACAGTGTAATAATAAGGTTATTGTTGTCATTCACAATATGCACAATAAAACTGCAAAAGCAACACGGAAAATTCTAATGAAAATGAGGGCATATTCACACTGGGCCCAGTTAAACTGTGCCCGAGATCGTTTGACCCCAAAGTCTTGACTAGTGTGATTGTTCTGTGCCTGGGCGTGGCACGCTTAACCGTGCCGTGGCACACTTGAAATGGGTGGGCCAGGGCGCGGTTTGGTTGGACTCGGGCGTGGTACGCATCAGTGTCATAGCAAACGTGCCCAAGGACAGGACTGAAGTCATCGATGCGACAGTTGTTTCATTACAAAAAGCATGAAAGAGAACACTTTGGTCTATGTCAGAAGTGAAATGTTTGTTGGAAATTAGGGCAGATAAGAGTTTTCAGGAGAAACTGGATACAACACACAAGAACTATCGACTTACCCGTGAGTATGAAAGAACCACTGAGCAGTGTTAAAAGCTGAAAATACTGCGTGCGCTCGTATCTGAAAGTACGGGATGCACTCCGTCAATCTGGTACCTTGTCGGACATCAAGGACATATTCCAGTGGAACGATTATGTGGACAAAATAATTGGCCTGAAACCAAGTAGCCAACCGTATGTTTTGGAGTGAGCGTGCCCAGGCCCTGAATGTTAACTGCGGTGTGAGTGCAGGCCAGCGGGGGAGTGGGGAGGGGGGACAATCGTGCTCGGGCACAGTTCAAAGCAACTGGGTCAAGTGTGAGAACGCCCCTGAGAGGCCGGGCCAGCAAAAGCTTACATTATGCACGTTGGTGAATCCGAGCTGTTTGCAAGCCATTAAAAAGGATGGTCAAATGTTGTGACTACTGCTGATGTGCAAACCCCCTTTTCATTGTTGCATGGGGTTATTCCTGCCTTCTTTGTTACTGTCTTCCCTTCTTTTTTTCCACTGTGAATGAATGCCAAGAGGGGGGGCGGGGAAGGGGGGGGGGGCTGGGTGTGGCAAGTTTGAGGACAGGGGTGCACACTGTTACTGTTTCTATTCAAAGTAGAAGCACCACTTTTGTAGTTTTACTACAAATACGCCTCTATCTCTCCCTCTCTCTCCTCCCTCTCTCTCCTCCCTCTCTCACCCTCTCTCTCTCCTCTTTCCTTACCGTGTATACCCGGTCAGATGCATCTGCAGATCTTGACAAGCTGATCCTGGTCCTGTTGTTGTTCACTACTGTATGTACCGTATGTACTATAATATTGCTGCCTGTACTCCATGTCGTGCACTGCTGTGGTAAACTGCATTACAAACGACATACTCTGTGGATGAAAGCAATGCACATTGTTTTCATGTAAACAACATTAAAACAACATAGTGAGTGGACTAGCATGCCCACTGACAAGCTTGCACAAGAAGCACCCTCCACTAAAAACCCCAGGATGTAAGAGTTGTGCGGTATCCCTCCCAGCCGCAGTTTTAATTATTTGATACAAACAAATATTAAATGCTAACAAGGCCTGTGATTAAATATATATTTCTGGAATCATTTTGGGAACAACAGCCATCATAAATAAGCAATGACACTGCATGGTATTCAATCTACCCACCCGTCATTCCCTTTCCACCCAAGGTCAGTCGGTCGGTCACGTAAGTGTGTGTGTGTGCATGAAGGCAACAGCTGGGTAGACAGGTGCACTCCTCGTGTGTGTGTGTGTGTGTGTGTGTGTGTGTGTGTGTGTTTTCAGATGTGGGCCTTGGTCGGCATGTCTGTATGGTAATGATAAAACTCTGTGAAGCTTGTCGAGGTACAGATACACTGCACTGTGCAGATGGTGTCTCTGTGGGCTCTGTGTGTGTGTGTGTGTGTGTGTGTGTGTGTGTGTGTGTGTGTGTGTGTGTGTGTGTCTGTGTGTGTAAGGTGCGCAGTACAGAGAGAGCTATATCGACCATGAGTTCTTTTGATCTTTTTTATGGATTAAATATTTAAATATGGAAAGACTGCACCATTCTTGACAAATATCTTAGATACAGTAGTAATAGATACTAATACATAGTAATACATAGTAGTCGTTTAGGCGTCCACTAGCCTTCATAAAGGTTGCTGGGCTATGTCTTGGGCGTTAAACTATACAACTCACACCCACATAGGTTGTTCTTGCTATTGACTAGGAAAAGGGAGGGCAACATTTTAACTGTACTCGTATTTAATTTTATAAGTAAAAACAGGGCGAAAAAAGCGCATCCCGCTAGCCGTGATTATTACAAGCGAACATAAATTAGGAAGGAGGCCAAACTCAAAATGAAACGGTCGTGATCGCTTAACGATCCGGGACGTCACATTTCAGGGTGGGCGGAGTGGACGACCGGCGGGGCGCATCGGCGCTAGCTCGTCCTCGCTATCTGGCCCTCGCTCAAACGTGAACGGTAAATCTGACTCACCTCCTGACTGTTTACGAGTGGAAGGATGATAACAGCATGAAAAAAAAGTCAGGGACTCAGTAAGCGACCAAAAGGCTAATGACCACCAAAATCTATTATATATTTTCTTTAATTTCCATTGACAATTTGGATGGAGAGAACACATAAACTGCCTTCTGTGTTATAACACAGACTAATGCTAGTGCTCTGCTACAGTCTATCTACATACTGTAGTATGTTTCTGGACTTGCTCCATTTAGCTGCAACATATTTCTGCGCAGCTTGATATATAAAAAGTCCACCTAATAATTACTGTCTCATCTATTCTCCACTCCGCACCCCCATCTCTGTATAGTAGACAACTGTAATTAACAGAAAATAATTATACATGTTTTGCACCATTTAAAAGTTATGCATACGTCTGAGAGACCAGCGTGGTCAGTTACTGTAAGAGCAGACATTGGAGCATAGTAGAATGTAGGGCATAGTTATGAGACTTTGCTTTCTTGTTACTGAAAAGATTATAACTTTTTATTACACATTTTTTGAGAATTTCCCCTAAAACAAAAATCCCTTTTTTTGTTGTAATGTGAAAGTATTTGTAATCGAGTGTGCCACACTTAGCTTATACTTAATAGATAAATAAAATAATAACAGAGACGTGATAACACGGAGAACTCAACACTTTTCTTTTACTCTCCCGCCCACCGAGAATACTTCCCGGATGCGGTTACAGATTTTTCATTTCAACATAAAAGCTCTCGTCTCCATAACATGCCTAATAGGAAACTCCATTAAACATACATAATGACCAAAAAGAAAATAGGCTGCTTAAGACTGGCAGATTATATTTCATATTTGTTGATTAACCAAAGCCATTTTTAGATTTTAAGAAACATAAGTGAACAACTAATAAATATACATTATGTTATGTATATGCTATTATGCATCTCCTAATATTTATAACACATGTTGATTAACAATTGCACTACACATTGGGATGTACAACTTGTTTCTTTATTCATTTATTACATGTTGCCCCGATAAAATGAGCTAGTTCTAAAATACTGGCGTCACTTGACGCGCGTCGACGCCTTAAGTGGGCGGCGGCCTTAATCGTGAAAACTACTGTCACATTCTATTTCATGCATGGCCAGGAATTAGTCAAATGAGGCACGGTAATTGGCTGATGTGATACTATGACTTGGCAGTAGCTTCCTTCACGCTTGGTCCACTGCTCTTTGCAACAGGACGCGCCACAGACCCTGCCAGCAGGCATGAGAGCGATTTGAGAGTGATTTGTTAAATACATGTGTTGTCAACAGATGGATACTGTAAAAAATATGAATATATCAACGTTGAAATAACTGGCATGTGTCATTTCATCCTTCATCTTCATCCACACGTCTGGCTATATTAGCATTTCAGGCTATTGAAGGTATTCTGCCTCTGGTACGTCCCCATTATGCCTGAAACCACTAAATCCCAACAGCAAAAGTCATGCAAAGAGGAGTGCAAACATAATACTGGAAGATATTTTCTACGATTGTTTATTGAAATTATATAGTAAATATAGTCATTCTTTGAGGTAATGCGGGCCAGAGGCGTACCGTATCTTTTGTAATGGGATGTCCTGCTGACCGCTTATTACTACCTAAATGATTATCAGTTGACCACAGCGTCACAATTTATGCATTAGCATCTTATATGGAAATATGAACCGTTCCTTAAGATGTAAAGGAGGGGCGCTAGCCTACACATATTGTGTGCTAGTGAATAGAGGGGACCTGGCTGGCATTCATTTAAAATGTTAATGTAGTTTTGCTGCCCGTTTCAGTTTTGGCCAAAACCTTCTTTTTTTTTTACAAAGTTCCAGTCAATGTGAATATAGAGTGTTGCGTATGAAAGTGTAAATACTGTAGCTAATTATCTGTCTTGCTATATAATAACAAAAACGAAATGTTAATAATTGTATTAAATTATGAAGTTCTCAAAATTGATCGAGACCCATGTGCACAAATACAGAAACATATTTTCACTTAATGTTGAGAAGGGTGACTTTATAATATGGAATTAAGAAATCATTGTAATAAAGACATCACTTGAAAAGTCAGAAGTAGCCTTTACATTCATTGCAGCTAACGTTAATCCTAACCCCCTTTAATAAATTCCCACAATAGCTCTTATTCCCATTGAGTGCCATGAATTTTGGGAACATGGGACCCTAGGAAACATAGGAATGATCCCTCTGGCTGTGAGATGCTAGTACAGTTAGCAGCTCATGCTGATGTTGCTAATCAGGGTAAACTCTCTTTCAAGTAATTCCAATTGCATATGTAGGCACAAATGTGCCGAGCGGTGTGGGCCCAGTGACTCACTGGAACATGTAGCCATGGGGATGTCCCATGCAAACTGTATAGGGGAATATATTGAGCCAAATGAACAGGACTGCTGGAGCCAAGCTGTTGGAGGGGTAGGTTGGGAGACCCCCAGGCACCCCTACCACAGAACGGGGGTCTGCAGCCAAACACACCCCAGATGGGCCTGTCATCAAACTCTCCCAAACATTTATTTAAATGTGTGCACATACACACAGCCACACACATTTGCAAGTGTTCAGTGTTCAGTACATTAGGCTATGCTATGAAATAACAGAGTTACGCCAACGGAAGTTAGACATTTTCATGGTTAATGGAAAGGCAAAATTAGTAGTAATTATGCAAACGAACAAGGCACACAACTGCATTACAATTCCCCACAAGGCTGAAGAACTAAAACATGGTTGACCCTTGACCCATGCTGGCTTTGACTGTAGCAGTTTCAATGTTAGTTTAGCTCTCTGTTGAAATTTGAAGTCAAACTCATTACATACGGTATAGTTTGATGCTTGCTGTGGGACTATTTTTTTGGGTCTAATTTCACACTGCTATACCAAACAATTGTATACCCAGAATGCACTTACAGTTACAATGTTTTTTTCTATTCTCCAATTCTAATTTCAATTGAGATGTTAAATGAATAAATTTAAAAACATTCTAGTCTCGCTTTTAGACAGTATATTGATGCCCAAAGTAAAACTACAGGTACAGTACAGGATACACAGTACTGTACATACATGTTGCATCGCGTCCTATGTAAATTATGCACAAAGGTAGGCCTGTAGTATTTGAAGGGATACAGTATACTATATGTTGTACATTTTCTGTGTTGAACTGAGCTTTTCTGGTTGATGTGCTCAATACAGCAGAGTTGAGAATAATAAATACTTTCTTTGCCTTTATGCTTTTAGTCAATGTGCAGTGAAACATTTATGGAGAATGGCAGCAAAGGAAAGCAAAAGAATATACTGAGAACTGAACTTTTAGTTTTTTTAATGTATGTGATTGTGTCCTTACAGCATGTGTGTGTATGTGTGTGTGTGCCTGCATTTCTTGCTATATTGCATAGCTAATACGGACATAATCCTTCAAATGGAACAATGCCCTATGCACCGACTGACCGAAATTGCCACAACTGTGATGAATTGTAACTTTTATATGATGATTGCAATTATTAATACAAGTTAGATTATTTGAAGCCTAAGTGTCCTGCTGGCTGAATTAGATCACGACATTACTTAATCTGTCTCATCTAGTCTCTCTCTCTCTCTTTCTCAATCTCTCCCTCTCATTATCTCTCTCTGTGTCTCTCTCTCTCTCTCAATCTGTCTCTCTCTCTCTCCCTTTCATTATCTCTGTGTGTGTGTCTCTCTCTTTATCCCCTCTCTCTCTCTTACTTTCTCTGAGTGTCAGTTGTTAAACTGCCTATATACATAGCATACAACTGACGGCTTGAGATCAAGACGTATACTGTACTATCAATGTTCAAATCAAAGGGTTGGTCAGGGGGAGATTAATGCTATAATATTTTATGCATTACATGATTGGTGATGTAGGGGAGTTCCACAAGGTGTGGGATTGTGAAGGAGCTTTGTTTACGGTCAATACTACAATAAAATGTTTTTTAAACAAACGTATGTATTTCTTTGAGTGAACCATACAATGGAATATAGGTCTTATACTGTAAAGTGCTGTTTAAACTCAAAACCTCTCTCCCTCTCCCTCTCTCTCTCTCTCTCTCTCCTGCTGTGTCTCTCCACCAGTTGGTGTTACCAGAATATTCCATCCATGGGTTGTTCTGCATCATGTTCCTGTGTGCTCAGGAGTGGCTAACGGTGGGCCTAAACATCCCACTGCTCTTCTACAATACGTGGAGGTAACTAGGCACTACAGCGTGTGTGCGCGTGAGTGTGTGTGTGGAGTGTGTGTGTGTGTGAGTTTGTGTATATATGTATGTATGTGTGGGTGAGGACTTTTCGTTTGTAGAAATCATCACTGCCTCCCTTTGACCCCCCCCCCCAACTTCCCCCATCCTTTATACGTTGACTACTCTTTACTACTTTATCGGACACCATTTCATCAAATCTGATCTAAATTGCAAAAGGCTTAAAAGGCAGGGTCAGTCATTCTTGCTGAAATCAAAACGGTATCGCTCTGCGGTCCTCCGTAGTGGCGCATCACACGTATAAACGCATTGTCAAGCAAAGCCTACTACTACAGCTTTGTTGATCCGAGCGGTGTTCGCCACTTTGTTTATGTTACTATTTACGGAGCCAGGGCTGTGTAGAAGTATCGGTTTATTTACAGTTTACACGCACAGAGACTGGTAAGATGTGAAACGCAAAGAGATATTTGTTGAACTTGACAAAAATTGTACTAGCTTACATTTAGCTTGCAATAGCTGACTATACCTTAAACCCACCTTCATCAACTGTGAGATGCATCAGTGAAAATAGGCCACCTGTCATTGGACGGCCGGCCAAATCCGTTTTCATTTATTGTCCCCCCCCCTCCCCCCCATGAGCATGTGATTGCTGCACGTCCTTCTGTTGCGTTGGTGTGGTTGTGGAGCGCATCACAGGAGGAGGAGGTGCAGGAGGAGAGGGAGCGAGAGAGGGAAAACGGTGGCGATAGGAGGAAAACATCTTGCTGTGTCATTAATTGGTAAAGCTGCCAGATTGCTACTAGCTACAGCTGCTGCCCTTGGCTCCGCACGCACGTCAGACAAGACAGGCCAGGCCGAGAAACAGCGATAGAGAGAGAGAGAGAGAGAGAGAGAGAGAGAGGGAGAGGGAGAGAGAGAGATCCAGCATGGACAAGGATGTTTAGAGGCAAGAGGAAGGAACAGTGGCTGTGCAACCAGAGCGGTGTGCTTTGGGCTCAGATGAGAGGGGAGCGTGTCCACACGGGTGTGACGGTGTGGACAGATCACTGCTAACGCTGATTAGTGTTGTCATGTATGTGCCTGCTGGTATTCGCTTAACGTGTGACTGGGAGCATTACGTGTGTGTGTGTGTTTAGTTATACATGTATGAAGGGTTTCTGATTTCGCACCTGTGACTGGCTAGATATATACTGTGTGTATATATACAGGGCCCTCCCATTAGGCAAGATTAGGCAGCCGCCTATGAACCTACAATTGTCTTTGTGCCCCTGATCAGTATAAAGCTGTAAATAAAAGTATAATGTGTTAAAGGCACAGCAGGGTGAGTCCTTTTCGAGAACGCTTGCCAACTTTGAGCTCAAATCAAAACAATATCCCTCCACGCTGAAATGCATTGAGAATTCATATACAAGCGTCTGTTGCTTTGAGCGGTCTTCGTCATTTTGTTTATGTTCCTATTTACGGAGCCAGGGCTGTGTAGAACTACAGAATTATTCTTTCAGCACGACGCTGTATATATACTGTATACCTGTACTGCATGCTTGTATTGTATACTGTAACTGTATGCCTGTC
Source organism: Forbesichthys papilliferus (assembly GCA_025399855.1). NCBI lineage: Eukaryota > Metazoa > Chordata > Actinopteri > Percopsiformes > Amblyopsidae > Forbesichthys > Forbesichthys papilliferus. The sequence continues at coordinate 34,337 of JAODOY010084498.1, forward strand.
CCTGTAGCAATTCGGAAGTTTCTCCCATCTGCTTTATGGTGATTTTCTCAAAGCTTTTTTTTAATGTTTCAAATTGTACTTTATGTTTCATACTTTAGTTATGTGAAAGATTGTATTTCTACTTGATGTTTGGTAACCATCAGTATTTTAGCTCTAACCCATTAACTTTATTTTGAATTATACAATACATGACCCCCTCCAAACCCCTTTACACTCCCCAAAAAATACATCCCCAAAACAACATTTTACATGCATGAGTCATTTCCCAGCCACATCTATGAACATTCTAGTTTATGAGCAGTCAACTGTGCAATCATTGCAGAATAACTGCAGCCATGAGCGCATACTTACATTCTCACACTACCTACTGTGGATATAACTTGTGGAGACCAGGTAAACAGTAGGTGGCTTCTAGGCTAGCTAATGTCTGATCAAGCTGTTCTATTGGATTTTAGATGGGATTATATATTATTTGTGAGCGTGGATTGTATATGAGCTACAGCCCAGAATATACTGTAGAATCTTGCAAGGAAACCTGTTCAATTGTGTCAACTCAGGGGTGCAATTTAAGGAAAGAAATCTACACCAAAATGATATTATACATGTCAGTAACAATGCAGTCAGCAGGTGATTGTTTTATTTGAAAGAGGTAACAGTTTAAAGTAAGCAAAACCATATTTATTTTACATAGGTATTGTGGTCATTGACCTCCTGACCTGACTGACTACATTTACAAACCACAAGTAACCCCATACCTGATGCCAGCATGCTCACATGTCAAACACTCAAGAACAATTTCAATTCATTCCAAAGTCTGATTCCATTACTTTTCTATCTTGCCAGATGTGCAAGTTAGGCTAAAGCAGCTCCATTGTTTGGATACATGCCAAGGACGCATGCCATACACACATACATGGACGCATGCAATACATACATGGATGTACAGTATGTATATTTCTTCATCCTGGAACGCATTCCCTGCTATTAGGGCTGGGCAAAATACCGCTATTTAATTTATTTCAGAATATTTTCTAAAGAGATATCAAATTAGACCATATCGTTTATATTGATATAGTTATATTAAGCATTTATTCATAACTTTTTCGATTTGTTCGTCTCTCCATGCCTGCACTTGGCCTGAGGAGTGGAGTCAGGAGCGAATGATTTAGTGCGTTCAGATTGGGGCGGAGACACCAGAGAGAGCTCACATATGTTGGCCTACTAACTCCGCTTGCACAAGTTTACAAAGAGTGAGCATTTGAAGCGCACCTTTTTTAAGAGTAGCCAATGAGAGAGCAGATACTGAGGCATATGCTCATTTTTCGTTTCTGACAAACAGATACAGGTAGCCTGCTAGTATTACAAGGTACCGGTAACCAAAAACAAATGTGGATTAAATTGAGTAAACTGTCATTATAGCTGCAACAATCGCAACCTTTATATGGATTTAACCATGTACAACTACAGTTGTTCAACTACAATTAATGTCACTACAAATGAACAATGTCACATTTCCATCAGGGTTCCTGTTTTTTCTCCTCGCCTGAACATTTAACGCACTTTATAGAAATACAGATATATATTGTGTATCGTATCGTGTGATTGGTCACTACCCCTTCACGCACACACCCACCTTTCATCTCTCGGCGTGGAACAGGTCAACTACCCACGGTGTGGTCTTTGTCCCCATGTGGTAGGTACTTTCATAGCCCGACGGACACCAAGGAACTGCTGTACGACCCAGCCTCGGTGATGAACGGCGACACGCTCAAGTTCTGCCTGAAGGAGGCTTGGTGCAAGCTGTCATTCTTTGTCCTGTCCTTTGTCTACTATCTCTACTGGTGAGCATGGCTGGGGAGGAGTACATTGCATTTACATGGCAATTCGTCTAGTTGGCATGACGACATAGGTTCCCAGTTCCGAGTTCTCAGTCGCTTGAGAACTTGGTGACAACTCGGTGACAGCAAACACCTGTGGCCTATAGCAACCAAAGATTAAACAGTGGTGAAACTGTTTCACATTGGGTTCACATGGATTTTGCAAAGTAATTTACTTATTTTTTATTTATTATTAGGCTACTTAGTATATATTCGTATTATGATGAGCTCCCAGGCGCAAAGAAACATTCATTGAGACCGATTTGGACCACATAAAAAAAAAGAAGTTTGTTTTCACCAAGTTGTCTTACTATATTATTGTCTAATGTCACTTTGGGGTGACCAGACGATTACTAGGCTCTCCCTTACAATCCTTTGATTCCGTACTATTTATTTACAGTACAGTATTTTTTTACTGTACTGTAAGTTATATATAGTCGTTATTTATATAGGGAAACATTTAAGTTGCAAAATTATGTCCAAAAATCTGTAATAATTATCAAATGTGTAAATATAAACATAGCACTAATTACATTAGAATTAAACATACAACTTAACATGATTAATGCAGTGGATTACTCCAACTCTTAGAGAAACAATAAAGAAATAAAGATCTACTGTACAGTACAGACAAACAAGGATCTAACCCTAACTTACAATAACTTAAACTTGGGACATTCCACATGTTTTCGTGTAGTTTATTATTTTTATTATA
>JAODOY010084499.1:0-14259 GCA_025399855.1 Forbesichthys papilliferus
GGGATCCCCCAGTCAGAGCTTGCTGATGTTGCTCGGGAAAGGGAAGTTTGGGGTTCCTTGCTGAAGCTGCTGCCCCCCGTGACCCGACTCCGGATAAGCGGGAGAAGATGGATGGATGGATGGATGGATGGATGGTAGGGTGTAGGATATGTTGCATCAGCGGCCATGCAGGGTTATGGAGTAGGTATCATCTTGGTTTGCTTCTTACACATCGTTATAGAGAGGATACGTCTCAAGAATACTCTGCAGGCACGAGTCAAAAAGAATCCACGAGGTCCGTATCGAGTTCTCCTCACATGGTTGAACGCAAACACGAACAGTGTCAGACCTCCTGCTTCCTCACATGGAAGCCTTTGTGCAAATAACTCGGCTCAAAGCATTAAAATAAACCTCTTCTAATCCTAGTGTCAACACGGAGCCTGTTATAGGCCAGTACAGTAGCCTACACATGCCTATTGGTCTGTGTGGTTGTAGAAAATGTGAATACTATTGGTGTAATAAACAAAGTGCTGAGTCTCCGACAATTGTGAAAGCTGTGGACTTACGAATTACACATTTTCAATTCATTTGTATAATAACTTGTGTGTCACTCTTCATTGAACAATTGTCCAACTCTTACATAATAAATAGGTACAAAGAGAACCACAAACATTTTTATTTTACATTCTTTTAAAACAAAACATAGTTCAAATGTAATTTACTTGATAAAATAATGTCCTACTGAACATGAACACTTTCATATACATAATTTCATCTTCCCAGGGGTTTAAACTGCATTTTGCTTGACACAGTACAGCCTAACCACAGGCGGCTCAGCTTCAGTGTGCACCCTGTTAGAGAGAACCTAGCATCAGCAGCACGTCTTCTTGTGTACATGTAGCACTAGCCGACAGCGTGGGCAGGTGTGATGAGCATCTTTGAAATGTTTGAGAAAGAACGGAATCAGGCAGCAGCCCAACACACACCTAGCAGGAAACATAAGAAATGTGAGTTACTGTTAATCATTTCAACATGCACGCATAAAAGCCCAGCAGATTACCATCCACAGCAGTGAGACAGACAGACAGACAGACAGACAATAATTCACCCTTCCCCAAAACCCACAATATCCCACCCCACTTTAAATGGCAATAAACTGCACAACAACAATCTTCTTGGATATTCTGTCAGCATATAGTATTACATTATTTCCCAAGGCCATTAACTGTTATTTTATATTAATAATAGGCACTTTTAAGAATAAAATCTATCCTTACCCACACAGCACAAACAGCAAACACATGAGCCAGGCATATCTTCCAACGCAGTAGGTGACCTGGGTGGTGACCTGAGTCCGACATGACAGACATGTTGTCAGACCCGGAGCGTGACGCAGTTCAGTCTCGTAGGTGACGAACGGGTGAGGGGAAACTAGAGCAGAATAATTTGGTTACTTTAAAGTAATGTTAATAGGAAATGGGACAATAGTAAGAGACAATGTTCCACCAAGAATGTACTGCCAAGTCAGATCATCATTGGCAAACACGGTCAGAATGGGATGTTTCTGAATAAACATCCGACACTTTTTTTTATTAAAAAAAAAAAATTATTTTCATATTAGATAAATATCACAAGAACATTTTTCATGCACATCGGTTCACTAACTCAACAATGGCTGCATGGTTACCTGCCAACGGCGACTGTCTACTGTAGTCAGCACCAGGTGAAAGACAGAAAGGTGGAGGAGGTGAAATAAGGCTGAAGTGGGAATTAATGTGGTAGATCCTCACATCCTTCCCTGCTTTACTTCCATCTAGATAGTGCAAATGCAAAAAAAAGAAGAAAAGAAACAAATACTTAGAAACAAATCATATAAACCTTTATAAATGGTGTGATATGCAGTGTTTTGTGAATAGACTTCTTACCAGATGATACGAGGTAGGATGGTGGCGTAGGAAACAGTTCATCAAAGTTTAGTTGGCCTAGTGTTGCCATTTCATTTGTTAGGTGCAACAGCATTAAGACATGAATGTGAATTTGCTCATTTTGATGTTTGGAACCAGCGGCAGCATGCCTGCTGTAAGCAGGTGTGCTGGGGAGCTGCTGATTAGATTCTCTTGTGATTAACTTGGAAGTTAGTAAGCTGGTGCATTTACAATCTTTAAGAAATACACATTTGAAATCTTTTTAATTCAGTCATCTAATTTTAGTGACAAGAATTGGTTATGGTTTTGTCCCTAACCATTTTTACACATTCTAGCATAAGTACTGATATTTGAAGATAAATATTGTGATTTTGTAAATTAAATTATATACACGTCTAATTATATGTTGGTAGCACATACTAAAACACATGCTGTAGGCTACACTTAGGCTGTTACTAAAAATAAACGTTTATATTGATGGGGTATTGGAGATGTATTTTGGGAAGAAATTTTATACATTAGATCCCCGGTGACTCGTTTGACATTTCTCCTTTGGACCGCTAGAGGCACTATGTCATTTTGGATAACAAGGTTCATGTGAAGGATTACTACGTGAACCAGCGTTCAGTTGAATGTAACAGCTAGCGTGATGCTAAGCTAGCTGTCAGCCAGGCATCCACGGGTTTTGCTGCCAAGGTACCGACGGCTCTCACCGAATGCTCACAGCCATATTCTCCTGGCCGTCTTGACATTCTCTCAACGTTCCTGGACGAATTCGTGTCGACTGACCAGAGTCCGCGAATTCAAGTCCATTCCTTTTCCAACTATATCTGGCTAGCGTAATATAGCTTGCTGGCTTGTGCAAACAGGACGACCGGCTAGACAGGGTAAGTTAGCTTACGATGTTAGCGGAATGTATGGCTGATGTTATAGACTATGCTGATATATCACGAAAGATAATGTATTGATGTTCGAGGAGCTTGGGTCTTGTATGTGTACTGTATGTAAGTCTGTATAACCGGTACACTTACATGTATGTCAGGCCTCACATCCTTAGCAATTAGATGGAGTTGCGGAATGTGTATGGTTATGTCAGTTGTTCAACAGACAAGCTATGTTAAATAGTTAACGCCACCGGTTAATACTCGCTATGCGTGTTAACTATTGATTGCTGTAATCTAGCCTGGTGCTGTGAAATGTACGAGCCCGTGTAAGTGGGCTAACTAGCTTGACTGGTTTAGCCTACATTAAGGTTAGCTTGCAGTTACAGCGAATGTGAAGTGTTTCGTCCGATGGTATGTATGTTGTCTTACCATGCTAAAATGGCTTACATTTATCGCCAACTCTGACTAAATTGTACTAGCCTGCTGGTCGTAAAGTTTCCTAGTGACAGCTATTTGAATTAGGCACTTCTAAAATGATCTTGCCCCATGTCGTAGATGCATTATAAATATCAGATGCCGATGCAATGTAGGTTTGGTTAAACCCTTGTCATTTGCTTGCTAACCGAGTTTGTCTGTGACCTAGAAGTTTCACTTGTTAACCGCACCCAGGCAATATGTCACTACATCAGTTTTTGCTAGAGCCCATCACTTGCCACGCATGGAACCGCGACAGGACACGTAAGTCTTTAACTTTTTGATGACTGTGGAATGCTTAATTTTTTTTTTTTTTAGAAATACACTATAATTTAATTTTACATTTAGAATTTCTGTGATATCTCGATTATAAAACCAGAGATATAAGAATCTAATTTATTATTGCAATATTATTAATTATGAGTGTAGATTGTTTAAAGATATGTCAATCTCTCCATCTCCACTTTTATTTGCTTATTTTAGAAATCGCCATCAGTCCAAATAACCATGAAGTTCATATCTATAAAAAGGGTGGAAACCAGTGGGTCAAGACTCATGAGCTAAAGGAGCACAACGGACACATAACAGGTTATTGGATTAATTCAGTCTATCAATTGAATATTTGTAGTAAATACATAGACTACTGAACATCCAGAAATTGATTTATTAATGTGAATTAAATTAAATTTTTTTTTTTTTTAAATGTTCACATTCAATAAGCACTTCAGTATTACTGTTTTGTCAATTACTATCAATGTTGTTTTTTTCTGCGACTAACCCCTTGTTTGTTATTGTAGGAATTGACTGGGCTCCTAAAAGCGACCGTATAGTGACGTGTGGAGCGGACCGCAATGCCTATGTATGGTCCCAGAAGGAGGGCGTGTGGAAGCCCACCCTGGTCATTCTCAGGATCAACCGGGCGGCCACATTTGTCAAGTGGTCCCCGTTGGAAAATAAATTTGCAGTTGGCAGTGGGGCGAGGCTAATCTCCGTGTGCTACTTTGAGTCAGAGAACGACTGGTGAGGCATTCAGCGGGCAGCATCAGTTTGTGTGTATGTGTTGATGTGTGCCCTTATTACTGTGTGTGTACCAGGTGGGTGAGCAAGCACATCAAGAAGCCCATCCGCTCCACCGTCCTCAGTCTGGACTGGCACCCCAACAACGTCCTGCTAGCCGCTGGCTCCTGTGACTTCAAATGCAGGTGAGGTCCTCGACGACCCACGCTGAGCTGACCTATATCACGTGAAGCACACAAAGGTTGCTGCACAGCGCATGCTCACCGGGATCTCTTTTCACTCCCTGCCCTTGCCTCCAGGGTCTTCTCGGCCTACATAAAGGAGGTGGAGGAAAAGCCCGGCCCCACTCCCTGGGGCAGCAAGATGCCGTTCGGCGCTGTGCTCGCTGAATTTGGAGGAGCGGGTGTGTTAACTGTGTCGCCCTGACTGACACAACGTGTGGTTTTGATTGTAATGGGGTCTGATAAGAAGAACTGATGACTGTTTGGACGTTCTGCCTCTCATCAGGTGGAGGTGGTTGGGTCCACTCTGTGTCTTTCTCTGCCTCTGGGAACCGCCTGGCCTGGGTCAGCCATGATAGCACTGTCACTATGGTGGACAGCTCCAAGACTACCAGGTAAACCCACAAGGACAGAACAGGTCTCAAACAAACACATCAGTCTAATATATGTAGGGACGTGTTCAAAAACGTAATTCTCCAATTAAAATCAATCTAAATTTGAAAGAGCCGAGATTGATTCATACAAATCCAGATCGATCTTTTAAGACCATATATTAAACATTTGCGTGCTTCCCCTTTAAGACCATAGGACCGGCGCAACGTCTGTCTGCTTTTCCTTTTAAAACCGAGTTGAACATGAACGAGTTGGATTATGTCAGTTTTCAAGTTCAAGACACACAGATGTTGAAACGGTGAGGAAGGGTAAATGCATTATGCATTTTTAGCATCTGTTTAAACTGCATTAACTTTTCTAAAGCTAAGTAATGGCTGATGAGCTGCACGAGGAGAATATGATGCCGCAGCCGACTGCCGCGTAGGTTACAGCTTTACTTTGAGGATGAAAACAACGATGCAGACCAGATTACGAGAACGTGCGTTCTAGTGCCACCAACACACTATAGAAATGCAGTCTTTTGTATTAAAATAAACTCGTGTCGTAGACCTATTTACTGTTTACAAATATGCACTACATTACCTTACGTGGCTGAGGCAACAGAAACCGCTTCGTCAGACTACGTAAAAGCTGTTGGCTGGCATAGCGTGCAAAAATAATCTGACATGGTGAAAATATCTAATGTATTTAGCTAAAATGGGTCACGTAGTTAGCATAGTCCTCGAGCCAGATGTGTTTCCCTCCGGTGGGTGTAGACTTTGCTCTCGGTTTCTGACTGCCTGCATTTACTATCAATTTTGTCTAAATGCTTCTATATATAAAACTCAAATATTGGTTCCATACCTTGTTATTATTGCATCCCGTCACACAGCGGCTTTTAATTTTACAGAAATGTTTTAGGTTTTTTGTTAGTGACGAGCGGTGTCGTGCCAAATTGTGTATGCCTGCCGAAATCCAAAAGTAGATTTTATTTTTATGAGCTGTATTCCTGCTCAAAAATATTTAAACTTGTATACAAATACATTATACATTCTAATATAGGGCACATAGCATGTAAAATACTGTAGAGTCATAGGATAATTGCTAAATATATGCTTTTATTTTATATGGGGTTTATGACACTTCTATTGCACGATGTGCCCGATTTTGGACCTTGAGAATCGAAATCGAATCGATTCTGGAAACAAGTGGCGATACCCAGTCCTACTAAAATGTGGATATCACTTATTTAAATTATCCACAGCTACATGTTCCTAAAATATAATCAGCAGAGTTAAATCTACAGTTTTTAATGAGAAAGTACATGGCTAGAAAATAGTGGATTTTCCTTTTTGGTAATTAAAAATATGTCTGATCTACTAACAAAAGACTACATTAAGTGTGTGTGCGTGTGTGTGTGTGTGTACGCAGTCCTTCTCAGCTTAAGACGGAGTTCCTTCCTCTCCTAAGTGTCATCTTTGTCTCAGAGAACAGTTTGGTTGCAGTGGTAAGAATAAACATAATTACAAATGACACGAATCACTGCACACAGTCACACCCTAGTAAAGATGCCAGTGTCAAGTATTGTGCGTCTGTGTGTAGGGCCACGACTGCTGCCCAATGCTGTTCCTCTGTGATGGCAGTGGAACCCTGACGTTCGTGTCAAAGCTTGACCTCCCCAAGCAGAGCATTCAGAGGAACATCTCTGCCATGGAGCGCTTCAGGAATATGGACAAGAGAGCCACCACTGAAGACCGCAACACTGCCCTAGAAACACTACACCAGAACAGCATCACGTATGTTGCAAACTAATAACGAAACAAAGCGAAAGCGTGAATTTGTCACTTCTTGCTAGACTTTTTTTTTTGTTATTTGCACTGTGAGGTAGATGTTTCAGCTTGCCTCAATCTAGTCTATGTTGGACACTGCTGGTGTACATTAATGTTTATGGGGTTACTATGTATCCAGCCCATAATACTGTAGAATGGAAAAGAATAGCTTCTAATGTCATTTGCACAATGAAATTCAACAGAGTGGTACCAAAAGTAGAATTAAAAAAAAAAGTATTATTAAATTAGTTAATTAATAAATAAAAACAAATGCAAGCAACAGAAGAATCAACACGCACAGACAGTAAATATTCATTGCATATAAGAAGGAAAAGAACAACCTATGAACTCTGTCTGACGTTGTAAATGACTAAGACATTAATCTCTGAAGTCAAGGCAATGTAGGTGAAGTCACAGTTTTTTTTATTTTATTATTATTTTTTTTAAAGTGACTGGATAAGTGATGACTTTTGTTGATAATGGTCTCTTGTGGGTTTTTTCTAGCCAAGTGTCTATCTATGAGGGAGACAAGAGGGACTGTCGTAAGTTCTGCACTACAGGCATTGACGGAGCAATGACTATTTGGGACTTCAAGGTGTGTACAAGCAAACTTTTGATCAAAAATAATTTTCAAACTGTGTCTAATTTGTTATTTTCTTGTGTTTCCTTCCTCAGAGTCTAGAAGCTTCTCTCCGGGGCCTCCGCATCATGTGAATGAGTCAGCAGACGCTTTCCCCTTTCCACTCCACCCCCCACCCCCGTCTCTGACGCAGCCAGTAACACACGATTGACCACCTTTAAAGAGTGTCTGCTAAAGCACTGACCAGACCACAACGCACCCATGTGCATGTGGGCACATCACATGGACATGCACATGCACACGCGCGCACACACACATACACACATTCAGAGCTGATGTGACATCACTGTTAACTGTTTTTTTTGTATTTGTTTTAATTGAAGGCTAAGCAGGGGTAAATGTGGAAAGGTCCTCTGGCAGGTATTAAAGATGAAGTGAAATGTGTGTTTTTATGTTCTCTAACCTCCTGTACCAAAAGTTGAACATTAAAGGTGCATTTTAACCAAATCGGACCATATTTTATCTCAGTTTACCTTCAGCATGGACTCTGAATATCAATGTGGTGTAGATTTATCTAACAAAGCAAGGCACTTGGTGTTGGACTTTTCTTGGCTTTGCCTGGCATATTGGTTATTGATATTCTGAGGTCATGTTGCTGGTTGACTGTGGATAGCTGTGTGGGACCTGATTGTGGAGTGAGAATGCAGCTGTTTAAGCCCTGTGAGAAGTCAAGGATGGCCAGCACTAGCTCTGTAGCTACTACACTAAAACAATAATATGGAGGGTTTCTATGTAACTGATCGTGGTTAGACATGAAATAAAACAATGAATTTACAGTAAGCTGCTGTCTCAACTTTTATTTTCACAAGTTGGCTTCTGTGGTGATCAGTGGGAGCGTCTAAAACAATATGTACTTCATTCCATTATGGCTGGCTGTAGAGATGTTTATATAAGGACATTAAGGTGTGTGGTAGAGGAATGCCTGCTCAGAATTCAAGTGAAGTTTTGATAATTCCAAATTGAGGTCCCTTTAAATCTCATATCTTGTAACAAAGTATGTAATCTTTACATATATCTTGTAACAAAGTATGTAAAAGTAAGTTAAATATAAATTTCTGTTACTGTGTATAACTAATACCTATTCCTAGCTGGGGTCCATCAATGCAATTTGAGAGGAAATGTCAAAATATTGTGAAGTGTTCAGAGTAGTTTGGTTGGGCAGGGATTTGCCTAAGAATTGCCCATTCAAGTATACATAATATAGCATTGGGAAAATATCAAACTAATATATGGCTGAGCGCAGGTGCTGAAAGACTTAAATAACAACTGAATATGTTTGCAGGGTCAGCGAGATTACAATTGTTTTGAGCAGTTGTGCAATTGATTTCAAGATCTGCCAGTTGTATAATTTGCAGTGCAGTCTTTACTTGACTGAATGAGCATTTTGGCACATGCTGTTCCAGAAGCATGATTTCATATTCTGTATGTAGGCTATGTGTGTGACGGAGATCATCGGGGGAATCGAACCCCAAACTCCCACGCAGAGAGCAGACGCTCCTACAAGGCAGGCCATAAACCCATGGGCGCTGGCCTGCGTCGCCAGAGCGTCCTATGAGGTGTCGGAGAGTGAGGATTAACACCGCACAGCTACCTGCTGGCCACAGTTACATGTGCATAATGCCTGAGCATAGAAAAGTTAAACCAAAATTCCCTCCAGCCAAGCAAGCCCTTTTTTGGACATAATGAAACACTCCTGTAATTCAACATTAACTGTAGGGGTACGTTGCTGGTATCACTTTGTGGACAAATGTTAAGAGGGATGCACCAATATATTGCGGTATATCGGTATTGGCCAAAATAAATGTAATTGACTGCCATCGGCATATAAGGGGAGATTCACCGATGGCAGTGGTCTGACGTGGATAACAGTAGGCTACTAGCCAGCTGCAGCTTTGGAGAAGATCCAATGCTTTAATACTACCACCACCCATAACAGCCAGCCTATTAGCTGTGTTCTGGGTAAGTTAGAGCTCAATGGTGTACGGTTTTTATTTTATTTATTTATTAATTTTTTTTGTGAAAGAACATATTGCTTGTGTGGGAGCCAATATTGGCATCGTATATGTTATTTCAATAGTCATTATCGGCCCCGATTTTCAAAGGCCATGCATATATAGATACTCCTTTAACTGCATAAAATTGAGAAAAGATAAAAAACTGACTTTAAACCTTTTTTTATTTCTTCTTAACAAAGGGACTATTTATAAGACAGTAGCCTAGGTGTAAGCGCTTCAAAACCATTAAGATTGAAATGACATATGAAAAGTATTACTCATTCATTGAGTAAATAGTTTTGTGTTTATTTGTGGCCTCACCTATTCCGGCATTAGTTTGCAGTTTATACATTTTTATATCCCAATCTTTATGTTTTCCCTGCTCCTCGTTTACGCACAAATCACACTACTCCTTTTTATTCCTTATTTCGGTTTTATTTAAGTTATTCACGCCCCTCCCGGCTTGCTATCTCCTCCACCTTGTATATAACTTGTATTTATTTGTCTGTATAGCTCCTCCCTCCCTTCCTAGGTATGGCTGAAGAAAGTCTTCACCTCCGTGTTTCCTCCCCCTATTTAAAAAATGTCATTCACCTTCATTGTCCCGTTAGCCACTTCATTTCACACTATACTACTAACTGTACGATGTTCCACACAGCTGTTTACCCCTTCCCCTCTCACAAGTTCTCCCTCCTCCACTTCCTGTCCTCTATACTCTCCTCCCTCTCTTTATTTCCCCTTCTCTGTTTCGACGCTCACTCTGTTGTTGGCGTTCGCGTTGACTGTCCAGAGTCCGCGAGCCGAGCACCCCGGCCTGCCTCTGTCTGATCAGCAGCCTCTCCAACCGCCAATCATTCACCTCTCCTCAGCCCTCAGGGTAAGTAGTCTAAATCTCACAGTTGAGTGTGTTCAGACATTCCAACAACATGAGCTCACCAACCCACACGCCTGTACCTTCTCTTATTTATTGAACGCTGTTGAAAGTGTGTGCACAAAACCAACAATAAGAGTTACACAGTTGCTAAGAATGCATGCGAAAAACCTGTTCCTGCATTGGAGATGTAGTTGTTTTCTTGGGCGTGCTTTAATTGCAAGTGTGTTTGATAGAGGGTGTCTAAAAGTCTGTAGGGTCAGTGGAACTCTTTACCTGCATCATTTTTCTCATGCCACAGCCAATCTGGATTTCATTATTACAGGCTGAGTTCAGACCTGTATCCATTTAGTGCAGACAGGCCTATTAAATCTATTCGACACCCTCAGTTGTCTGAAGTTGTCTTAATGTCTAATGCAAACTTTTAGTTTTTCCCCTGATTTTTGTTTCTGCTTTTTCTTCCTCAAAACATAGACACGATTTCGGTACTTCTGTTTTCTGGATTCAGTTGTGACTGAACTAGTTCACCACATCTCTTCCTGGTCCATTATAAACTTCTGATTGGCCATGGCATACCACAGCTTTCTGCTGGAACCAATCAGCTGCCATGCCTGGAACAAGGACGGGACCCGTAAGTCTTACGACTCTCCAATAGGTCTAAATACATATGCTGTATATGTGTTCTCATTTCTCTCTCTCACACACACACACACACACACACACACACACACACACAGTGCAGAGTATTGGAACTGGATGGAGGGTTTTGATTGGTTCCCAGGTGGCAGAAGGTATTTCCTGTTTTCTGAAGTGAGAGCCTTTCTGAGAAGCCTTTGTGCGGAACAAGCCTGAGGACACCAGGGCCATATTTGGCAGTTTGATCAAGAGACTTAGTTTCAAGGCAAAGCGGATATGAAAGCTGCCTGTTAACGTAGCACATGCAGAATATGCAAGAGCCCCCACACTACACTACACACCTCCCTCCTATACTGCAGCCCCTGCCTTACTCTGCTGCTGACTGAAGCATGCTTTACGCTTAGGTATACAGTGTGGTCACTGTTCTCACTCACCTATTTATAGACACTATGTTTCTATGTGTGTGTCTTCACGAGGAACACATATAGTTCTCTGTTTTAGGCTGTTAGGCTGTCTAATCTGCTGAATTATTATTATTATTATTATTATTATTATTATTATTAACATTATTATGTATTCATATTCATGAATGAGTGAATGAATGAATTTCAACATTAATATGTAATGTGTTTGCATGTTTTCCCCAGAGATTGCCCTCTGCCCCAACAACCACGATGTTCACATCTACAAGAATGATGGGACTAAATGGACCAAGATTCACGAGTTGAAGGAACATAATGGGCAAGTGACAGGTGAGAGAGAGAGAGAGAGAGAGAGAGAGAGAGAGAGAGTGATTGATTGATTGATTGATTGATTGATTGATTGATTGATTCTCTTGCTATTGCTTCCCAACACACACACATGCATCCCCAGGGATAGACTGGGCCCCGGACAGCAACCGTATCGTGACGTGTGGGGCGGACCGCAACGCCTACGTGTGGTCCCTGAAGGAGGGCGTGTGGAAGCCCACGTTGGTCATCCTCAGGATCAACCGGGCGGCGCGCTGCGTCAAGTGGTCGCCGCGGGAGAACAAGTTCGCTGTCGGGAGCGGCTCTCGTCTCATCTCTATCTGCTACTTCGAGCAGGAGAACGACTGGTGTGTCTCTGTGTGTGTGTGTGTGTGTGTGTGTGTCCTTGCTTCATCTTCAGAGGGTACCCGGTCAGCCGAGGTAGTGCGCCCCCTTTTGGTTGAACTTCAGTAAATGCAACACTTAGTTTACAGTGTGTTGTCCATCCAATGCTTCTTGTTAGCGTAGTGTAATGTATAGCTGTGCCAGTGGCGTAACAAGTTTCCTTCCCGGGACCCTCCAATGTTCAGAACATGCGCTGTAAAACTATGACTAGACCCTGCCCACTGGGAACTGTTATCGCCTGGTTACAGCGCAGAGCTCTGCCGCCCGCGGCTTGTCCTGAAACCACAGCTTATATTCATGGCGCGTGTCAATGCTGTGCCTTCATGGTTTCAGGTGGGTGTGCAAACACATCAAGAAGCCCATCCGCTCCACCGTCCTCAGTCTGGACTGGCACCCCAACAATGTTCTGCTGGCCGCTGGCTCCTGTGACTTCAAATGCAGGTGAGGTCCACGACGACACAGGCCTGACCTAGAGGACCATGACCCATGTCATGTAAAGCACACAAAAGCTCACTCCTGCGCCTTCAAATGCAGCTATCAAGGCTTCGTGGATAGACACAGAACTATGTTACATGTTATTTTACACAACACATATTACATCTGTTGCTCATAAAGCTATAGTAGGTCATTCTGGAGAAAGCTTGTTGAAATTTGAACTAGATAAAAACAAAAAGCACCTCTCCCTTCAAAGCCACACGGTGCTCCCTCAGAAGCTCCGCCCCACACATTGGAAACGCATTGCAAATGCTAGGATATTGTTGTTGTGTGCGGTCTGCACCACGTGTTTGTGTTAGCTAACTATCGCCTACTAAACCTTTTAATGATTGGCCCCTGCATCCAGGGTCTTCTCGGCCTACATAAAGGAGGTGGAGGAGAAGCCCGGCCCCACTCCCTGGGGCAGCAAGATGCCATTCGGAGAGGTGCTGTTTGAGTCCGGAGGCCCCGTGGCGGGGACAGCCCCAGCCATGGGCGAAGGAGGAGGCGGAGGCTGGGTGCACAGCGTATGCTTCTCCCACTCTGGGAACCGCCTGGCCTGGACCTCCCACGACTCCACCGTCGCCATCGCCGAGGGAGGCAAGACGTGCACGTGAGTGTGTGTGTGCTCACTGGTGACTGGTGTCATGATACAGGATCAGCAAGCTGAGCTGTGCGTGAGCGTGTGCACGTGTGCGTCTGTGTGTGTGTGTGTGTGTGTGTGTGTGTGTGTGTGTGCTCATTGGTGACTGTTGTCATGGCTCCTACAGGATCAGCCAACTGAGCTCAGAGACCCTGCCTTTGCTGTGTCTGACCTTCATCACGGAGAACAGCGTCGTGGCTGCTGTGAGTTCCCATTCAGAGCCTAAACAGCGTTGCACTCCTGCACGCTTACAGCACACACACTGCGTTATGATGCTTTTAACATAAATTACTTTGCAAAAAAGTTACTCGTAACATCGTAAAATAGTAGTGTAAAGAGTTTTTTTCTGGTTTCTTTTAAAAATGGATAAAGCACTTTGACACTTAGAAATTGTGTTATTTATCTTTTTATTTAGCTAGTTCACATTACAGTTTGTATCTTACACAAACAGGAAAAGACAGGAAGGATAAAACTATTGCACTTTTAACACTTTAAATAATATAAAATCAATAACACATCACCTGTTATCGTTTGTTGCCTTCCGTAACTTTTGTAGTGTTAATGAAACCATATCAAGCTTTGTCCCGTCTGTCTGTGTGTGTTTGTGTTTTCTGTTGGTACAGGGCCATGACTGCTACCCGGTGCTGTTTGTGTATGACAGTGCCAAGGGCAGCCTGGCATTTGGGGGGAAGCTTGAGGTTCCTAAGCAGTCGACCCAGAAAGGCATAAGTGCCAGGGAAAGATTCCAGAACCTGGACCGTCGGGCTTCAACCACCCAGACCACGGAGCAGAGCCTAGACACCCTGCACAAGAACAGTATCAGGTAAACAATTGTGTCTGTGTGGTTCTTTCCCTGCAAATGTTGTTCCTGGTCCAGGTGGTGACATTCTTTAAGGCCTCTTATTTTCAGCTCTAATCTCTAGAATAATCTGGTTTTTATTTGTATGACTCATCTATAGTTATAAGCAGTGGCGGGCCGTGCATTAAACACCTAGGCCTTCAGTGATGTCCTACTTAGTCCGACTTCAATAAATGCCTCTCATAATACATTCATTTATGACACAATAAATAGTATACAGAAACACAGTTAAAAAAGCGAGTAGATATATTAGATTTCTCTCTCTGCTAACCGGGTGCGGCTCCGGTGCAGCTCGGTTGATCTGCGTT
>JAODOY010084500.1:0-14257 GCA_025399855.1 Forbesichthys papilliferus
TATATATTACTGTTAGTATATACAGCATATAATGTATGTAAAAAAAATATATAGATTTTTTTGGGACCAACATAATTTTTATTGCACAGTAAAGTGTGGTTTTTTTAACTGTAAATAAAGTAATTGGATTGATCTATGATGAAACACACCAATGCTGGTGTTAATATTGACAAAATTCACCTTTTTATAAAAATCTGCATTTTATGGTCTGAAAACTGATCTGCAAGTCATATTCGTTCAAAATCACCTCAGGACCTGGCTGGTTTTTCAGCGGTACACTTAGGACACTCATACGTCATCTAACAAAATGCTAATGAGTTCCCCTTTAAGCCCTTCCTCTCCCTTCATTCAGCTCCATGGAGCATTTTTCGATGTTGTAGTGGGTGGAGTCAGGCTCAGCGCTGGGGTGAAGTTACACTATACATATCACAAGTATTTTTTAACCCCTAAAACCCCTTGCAATCCTTCAGGGGGTGCTGAGGCTCCAGGTGATTGATACACTCCTGGTAATGGGATGATGTGAGATGGGACGGACTTGACTTGACTGGGAGAGTTTTGACCTTTCGTTCGCCACCGAGGAGGCCCTCACCTCTCCTCTCTGTCCGCTCCTGTGTGTGTCTGTCTCCAGGGCAGGATCGCAGTGAGGCGACTCTCATCAGGCGTTTCAAAGGGGATGGCGTCCGCTACAAGGCCAAGCTCATCGGCCTGGACGAGGTCACGGCTGCCCGCGGAGACAAGCTCTGCCAGGACTCAATGATGAAGCTCAAGGTGAGTTCCTGTGTGTTGTGTGTGTGCATGCGTATGTATGTATGTATGTGTTTGTTTGTCTGTTGAGGTTGCCCTTGAACAACTGTTGCTTTTGTTATGTAAACTCTAGTGGGGCTCTAGATTCCCGATGGCGCAATGCCGGTGTTAGCGTTTCGTTGTTAACGAAGATGTAGTGATAATTTTAGGTTCAAATGGGATTTTCTGGGCGCGTCTGCTCACTTTACCAAAATGGCCGTAGAGGCCCAGAAGAGGAGGCGTCATTCAAATCAGGTGGCACAGTGCTAGCTAGTTTGGTGTGAAATCAAACCAAATATTGTATAAGGATTTGATGTGCTAAAGGGGTGCCTTTATCGGTGGTTGTTTGTGAAGTAAGTCTTGCCAGCTCCCTCCGGGATCCTTCTGATCGACCTTTTTAAGCTACCGTTAATCATTCAGTTAATTTTAGTCCCAGATAAAATAATATAAATGAATGGGGTAGCATGACAAGCAGTGAAATGTCAGCGATGACAACAGTCGCTCTAATGTGATTCGAGCCGCTCTCGCCGGTGACATGCGTCACCATTATAAACACACCTGGGCTAATGCAATGATACTCCGTGTAGCCATCAAGTAAAACACATAAAACACCCACACACATCCCCTCAGGAAAAGCCAACCAGCCAACACACAACAGAGAAAGGAAAAGAGGTTCAAAGAAAGATATCCTTGATCATACAGCCGATCCTAACATAGCGCTGCACATTGAGCAGCACTATGGCAGTGCCGCTCAATGTGTTTTGGTGTAGGCAGAATTACAGGGCTATGGTTCATGACAGAGCGGGCTGAGGGGTGCGTAAAGAGAATATGGTGATTGGGGTGGATGTCTCATTTGCATGGGCAGAAGCAGAGCCACAGGGCAGTGAACAGATGGGAGGGTGGTGGGAGCAAGGGTCAGGCCAGCTCAGAGACAGAGGTGACGCTTGTTATTGGGAAAGGAGGATGTGATGAGCAGCGCGAGGCGGAATATCAAGACCGGAGAAAAGGAAGTGTTTTGTATTTACAGCTATTATGCAAATGTGGCTTTGGAGTAGCCTAATATATTTAATTTAATATTGAAAAACTAAAAGGTGATGTGTTACAATACTTACTGTATTTACAGTATATGGTGTATTTTCTTCAATGTTTTTCATCAGAGAGTCAAAAGAGTCAACTACTTAAGCATAACATTCATTATTAAACCGCCGTTAACCAACAACATCCAGAGTACAACAGAAGAAGTTATTTATATTTTGGAAAAGAAACAAATGAACATCTTTACATACATTTAGCCCATGTGTCGTTGAATCTTGAGTCACCCGAGGTGTAGGAGGAAATAGGTGGCTCATTGATCAAACAGCTTCCCTCCTACTCATTTATTCAGACAGGAAATCCATCAGGTTCCTTTCTCCGATCTCCTCTTTTAAAGTGCTCCTCCCTGTCTCCAGCCTCCTTGATTTTACCCTCCATTTTTTCTTACTTTGTGGCTATCCCTGTGTAACTATGACAATAAAGGTGTTGCAGGGCCTACAGGGACAGTTCCATCTGTGCCTATTTTCTTCCTTTATACATCTTCCTGCTGGGACAATTGTCGCTGTGTATCACTCCGCCACGCATAGCTACTTTTTATAACACATGCTGTATATAAACAACAGTATTGTGTAGCCTGTTTATTTCCATTAGACCTACTATTTCACATTGTTCCGGTAAAAAATGAATGCAAATATGATTTTCTTTGAAAATAGATATATTATTACGATATTAAAATGTACAGTTTAATCGTGGTTGTTATCTGTTGTATAGCAAGTATCAAGCCTGTGTGCATCTGTCCTGGATCGAGCCCTGTGCTGTCTGTCTCCATACAGGGTGTGGCTGCAGCAGCCCGTTCTAAAGGGGAACACAAACAGAGGGTATTCCTGACCATTTCCTTTGGCGGCATCAAGATCTTTGATGAGAAGTCGGGGGTAAGATATGAAGAGAATCATTATTTGTACGTACTGTATGTACAGTGCTGTGTGTATACGTGTGTGTGTTTATGGATAAGTGTGAGAGAGAGTGTAGGCATTGTGTTTTCACCATTAATGAGGCATCTCCATGAGAGGGCGCACCCCCATGGGAAATCAGGAGGCCCTAATTGAAACCCTGAGAACAAGGCCTCAGTAGATGAGAGAACATGGCATCCTATTGTCTGCCTGTATCCACACAGGGACTACACTGGTTTTATATTATGCTGCAGGATTATGCATTTTCCGTCCTACACCGAACGGTTAGGATAGGATCTGGATAGCAGACTGTGGATGTAGCCTGGCAGAGTTGGTTCCTTGTTCATCTGTTAATCTCTCAGTCTGTGTGTGAATGCTCAAAAGAGAACTATATGGTGTGAACTACATGCAGTGGTTGTTTCAGACATTGGTAAGATGGCAGTGCAGTGTTGCCTTTAACAAATCAGAAAGAAAAGGAAGGAATCAGAATTCAATCGCAGTACTTCCCTAGAACTACTTGCCAATGCTGTCACATTATGCTAGGCTAACATTGAATGCTGTACATGCATTCAGTGCTTTATCATATAGCTGCCCTTGTCGCTGAGATGGCAAAATAACAGGTCTGTAACATGAAATTAATACAAAGGCTGGGACTGTATATACATAGAAGAAAGTGCAATCACTAGTACATGCACGGTTTAAAGGTATAGTCAGCTATGGCGAGCTAAATGTAAGATAATACACTTTTTGTCAAACTCAACAAACATATCCTCGCAGTTTGCTAGCTTACCGTTCAAAAATAATCTGATACTTCTGCACAGCCCTGGCTCTGTCAATAGTAACATAACCTAGCGTAAAGTAAGGCAAACACCGCTCGTATCAACAAAGCCATAGCACGCTGCTTTGCTTCACAACACATTTCTATGTATGATGCGCCGTCGCGGAGGACCTCAGAGCTACTGTTTTGATTTGAGCTCAAAGTTAGCAAGAATGACTGCCCCTGCCTTTTAGTCATATTCACTTACAGTAAGAAAGAGAACATGAGAGTTACATGTTACAGTACAGTCATCTAGCCTGAATGTTTCAATTAATATACAAAAGTAGCTTGTTTCTGTCCAACTAAATAACAAATATGGACGGTACTACTGTAGCATAACCTGGTCGGCTACAGTAGCTCAGCTTGTTCTTACTAGATCCCTCTGTCCTGTGTTTAGATTATTCTGTTGATAACATCATTCCGCAGCAGTATACTGTAGCTGATATGTAATGCTGCATTGATCTCTAGACACTTGTAGAACATCAGGTGGTCAGCTGGCTCATGCAGATAACCCTCTACGCCCCTACTGTTCTGTAGCCAGGTTCCAAGGCCGCATGCTATTCTGCTGGCATTCAGTACATAATAACACTGTCAAAGATCTTAGACTTAGACCATGGATCTGGTTTTAAAGACAGACGTGTTTCATCAGATTTACACCTTGATACTAGCTGGATATCAACTTTGAGTGTGTGTGTGTGTGTGCGCGTGTGTGTTCGTTAGGCTGTCAGATTGGCAGGACACAGCAAGCCAATGGCCTCCCACACGGTGTGTTTCTGGCACACACATCCTTCACCCCTCAATCCCTTTTATTATAACCCTCATTCCTCTTTGCCTGCCCCCTGATGCTTTAACCCCATACCCCCACCACCCCTTCACCCCTCCCCCAGAGAGAGAGAGAGAGAGAGAGCAAGGGCAAGATAGTTATTTAGGTGACGGGTGTAGACAGGTACAGATAGAGGAGAGACAGAGCATATGTCTACTAGAGGCATACAGAGGGACATTGTCCTCTGTCTCTACACATTAATAAAGAGAGATGCTGTCCTCCAGTCTTGGAGAGAGATAAAGAGAGCGAGCGAGAGAGAGAGAGAGAGAGAGAGAGAGAGAGACAGAGAGAAATGTGGGAGCTCCAGCTCTCGCACATCTTTCAGCCAGATGGGCAGAGAAGGGTGGATGTATGGATGGAGGGGTGGCCTCTGTTGTGGAGGGGGGAAGGTCATGTTGGATGGAGGGGTGGGCGGGGTGGAGGGGGGGTCGTTCTCAGGATGGAGGAGAGGGTAAGGGAGACATTAATCTCACAGAGGGCAGTCTCGCGTTCTCCCTTTCTCATCGATCTATCTCAGTGTCTGTCTGAAGAACAGCTCCTCAGACACACCCTCGTATGACCGTCGCACACACACACACACACACACACACACACACACACACACACACACACCATTGGCTAGGTTTCATCTGGGCCAGCATGGCGTGGCAGGTCGAGAACCCAGCAGCGTGAAGGGCTGATCTCTCAGCATTATGCTCTCTGCTGACAGACATAAGTATAGATAGATAGCCAGACAGACAGACAGACAGATATACCAGATAGATAGATAGATAGATATATAGATAGATAGATAGATAGATAGATAGATAGATATATAGATAGATAAATATATAGATAGATAGATAGATAGATAGATAGATAGATAGATAGGCACTGTGTGTCTAGTATAATTAAGACTGGAAGCTAACTAGTAGTCTCAGTGCTGCCCCCCGCTGCCTGGGGGTGGGACCTAATCTCCAGACCCTCTGCAGATGCCCTCCATCTCCACAGGATGGTGATTGAATAGTGGGGAGGAGGGAGAGAATGTCTCTTGGCTTCGCCTCCCCTCTTCACTCCCAGCATAGTGGAAATAATGTCTTGGTTCAGTGGCCACCAAATGCTGAAGGGCACACTTCCCACAGTGAACTACTGATGCTCTGTGGGTGTGTGTTTGTGTGTGTGTTTGTGTGTGGATATGTGACGGTGTGTTGGTGTGTGTGTGTGTGTGTGTGTGTGTGTGTGTGTGTGTGTGTGTGTGTGTGTGTGTGTGTGCATGTGCGTATGCATCTGTGTGGATATGTATAGGTGTGTGTGCGCGCGTGTGTGTGTGCATCTGTGTGGATATGTATCGGTGTGTGTGTGCGTGCATGCGTGTGTGTGTGTGTGTGTGTGTGTGTGTGTGTGCGCGTCCCTTCAGATGTATATTTGCACATATTGATAAACACTTGATTGATAAACGCAGTCTTAAGTAATTGTATGAATACAGTCTACTTGCCTCCACCCACCATGCTAATGTACTCTAAGATCTGCATCGTCCACCCATGCCCCGCCCTTTCTGAGTGGAGTTTGCATGTTCTCCCCATGTCTGCGTGGGTTTCCCCCACATCCAAAAAACACGTCAGGTTCACTCTCCTGCCAGCGCCATCTGACCAGAGACACTGGCTTCTATCTGGAGATGGTCCCCGGGCGCTGCACAGGGGCTGCCCACTGCTCCCTTGAGGGATAGGTTAAATGCACATACAAAAAGGCACCTTTACATCCTCTGATGTATAGAGCAGTCATTCATACACACACTCAAGTGCCAGTGCGTTAGCACTGCCTGGTATTGAGTTGCTTTTTTCCCAGCATGCATCTGGCCGTACTGCAGTACGCACATAGACACTAGTATGACCTAATAGGAGGAAAATTAATACTGTTAAGTGTGCCTGGGTGTGTGTGTGTGTGTGTGTGTCTGCACTTGCGTGTGTGTGAGGGCACAGATGAAGTGATCAAATGGGCAGCCTGCAGAGCTGTGATTGTCACTGATCCCCTCCCCCCAACACCCCGTCTCGGGGAAAAACAGTGCCATCTGCCACAGGCACGGCCAACTTGGCAGGGCATCACAGTCTGAACTAGGCAGGGCAGAGAGATACAACAGTCCTAGGTGGAGTCAGCGTGTCTTGTTAAATGTGGGTTTGTGTGTGTGTGTGTGTGCATTTGTGTCTGAATCAGAGGAGTCTCCATTTGAGAGATATGGGCTACATAGACAATGATGAGTTTGTGTGTGCATACTGTATGTGTGGGTCTTCAGCTTAAATAGCCGATTTCAGCATTTTGTTGTCCTCATCCCCCAGCCCAATAAAATTGAATTCGTGTGAAAGCAGCTTTTATCACAAAACACTTCCGAGAGCAGCAGAAGGACATAAACTGTTTGTGTGCAAACAAGGGGAAATTAAACCAATCAAACCTAAACCTATAAGAAGTGAGCCGTAATGAAGTTTAATCTAATCTTGTTGACACAGGTTCAAATCCTGCTTTCCCACACCGGGCCTGTTCGTGTATTTAATTGTTTGTCTCAGGGCTTTCGAAACCGGATGTTTTTTGCTAATGAGTCTGTCCTCCCTGGCTTCCATCAGGTCCTCCAACACCACCATGCAGTCCACGAGATCTCGTACATTGCCAAGGACATCACAGACCACCGAGCTTTTGGCTACGTCTGTGGGAAGGAGGGCAACCACCGTTTTGTGGCCATCAAGACCGCCCAGTCGGTGCGTGTGTGTGTGTGTGTGTGTGTGTCTGTCTGTGTGTATGACCGTGTGTGTCCGCAAGTGTGCTAATGTGTCCTCTCAAGAACACATGCCTCTTGACATTTAGATAAAACCCATTTAGCACACACTCATGTCAAATAGCGCTGTTCATAATCCAATACAAAGAGCGTGTGTGTGTGTGCGTGTGCGTTTGTTTTAGATTTTGGAACATGCTTTTGGTTTAGTGTACAGTACTGTGTGTTTATGTGCCCATGGTTTTTGTGTGTGTGTGTGTGTGTGTGTGTGTGTGTGTGTGTTTGTATGTGTGTGTGCGTGCGTGTGCGCCTACATTCGGTCCTTCAACAACATATATGAGCTATTGAGTGCCCCTCCAGGAACTGTTATTATTTGTGTTGCTGTCGTTGTGTCTGAGTGTTTTGCCGTGTTCTGTCTGGCTCCAGCTGCCGCTCTGTAGGCGTATTGATTTCCCATAGTGAGTCGATGAGGGTTTGAGTGTGTGTCACCGACTCTAATGGGACATCCATCCTGCTGAACCCCGAATCGTGGCCTCCTGACTCACACACACACAAACACACACACACACAATGTAGACTAGCTCATAGGGTTGGGCGATATCTGAACTTTAATCATTGTCACATCATTATGTCTAAGCATCGGTGTTTATAGATTATTAGGGTTGAGGTGGCAGGTCAATATACTACCAGACCAATAAAAAGTGTTTTTACCCAGTTTGTCAGTTAAATATAGCATCTAACACATCTAGATTCAAATAAAATCATCACATATGTGTGCCTACAAAGATCTAATCAACAGGCACGGTTGCTAAATTGAATTGCCACAGACTTTGTCAGAATAGTGTGTTATTTCACGTTGAACATCAACCTACATACAGTATAAATGTTGAATTACATAAACAAATGAAATTAAATGCATTCACCCCATGTCCTCTTTGACATAATATAAAACTGACATATTGTCTTTATTGTCTTTCTCTTTAAAAAATAAAATTGACAGCAATAGTCTAATTAAAGTAAACAGCCTAAATAAATAAAAGAAACACTGGATACAGCCTGTCGCGCTCTCAATGCTGCTGATTAAACCAGCTAATTATGTGCACTGCTGTGCAGTGCATATCAGGTTCACATGGGCTAAATATGGTCATTTATATTGTATAGCATTGCTCTTGTCCATGATGGTAATAGACACCGTCCATAGACAGTATTTTCATCATATGGCCCAACCGTAAAAGTGCACATACTGTACATTGTGCACTCAACAACAACATTCCCTTAGAATATCTTCTCACCGCCTGGTTACTACTGA
This sequence comes from Forbesichthys papilliferus, assembly GCA_025399855.1. Taxonomy (NCBI): domain Eukaryota; kingdom Metazoa; phylum Chordata; class Actinopteri; order Percopsiformes; family Amblyopsidae; genus Forbesichthys; species Forbesichthys papilliferus. Next base: position 8,455 of record JAODOY010084500.1, read on the forward strand.
AGCTGTACCGTTACTGTAACAAACGCTTTCCCCTTTAGAAAACCTGTCTTTTCAAGACGGAAGCTCTCTAGCTGTTAGCACAGCTGTTATCATCTGCTGTGAGTGTCCCAGTGAAGGGTCAGAACCATATTTGACTCCTATTGCGGTGACTTGCCTGAGCCAGGTGTAGAACACAGAAAGGGTGTGTGCTGTGTGTCAAATATATAGCGGCACGGTCAGAACGGAGGACTGAGGATGTGGATTACTGTAATGTTACTCTTCACGACCAGAGGTTACTGTTAACAGGCTAATTTAGCAGTAAATTCTAAGAGTAATTGGCTGTTCACGCCAAGCCTTTTTGAGAAAAGCAATTTTCAAGTGTGTTTTAAGAGTTTCCGTGGAGATGGAAGCACAATAACAACTTTGAAAATGTTTTTTACAGCCACTTTGCTCCAAGCCTATATGTCTCTCAGGACTTTAGTGAGATGACTAAACATAAACAGGGCAGTGATTTAAGGCAACGACAGCATTGTGAAGATGGAAGGGAAAATATTAGACTATATGCTCTGCCTTTCTTTAATGTGGCTGCTGTGATATTATTTATAACGGATACAAAAAAAACATGTAACCCATGTTAATTAAGCATTTGCCTAATTATCCACACTTACTAATAAATCCTTACTAATACATATTTTCAATAGCGAAAGAATGTGAAAGACTTCATTACAGCTTCATGGTTTATAATAAACTCATTTGTCAATATGAACTGTGGGCGCTAGTGAATTTGTCTGAATTAATTTTAATCAAGAGTGTTCAATAGAGGCCCTAGGACATTACAGTATTTCTAGATTTTACAATTTTGATTAGAATATAAATCTAGAATATTACAGAGAGCATAAGCTCTCTATACAAGCTTGCTGTCATTACATTATTACTGTGTTCTATTAAAAAGATGGACATGTGAAAGTAAATACTGTACAGAACGCTGACTACCGTTGCCGCCAGCTGAAAACATCACCACGCACACAAGAGTGTTTGTCTGGAGAGCTGTGTCGCTGAGAACATCTAGGATGAAGGCAACACTAAAAGAGAACAACCTGAAACAGTCTGTGAACTCCATGCGCACTAGCACGAACGCAGTCGATAGATGATCAGGCCTTAGTCACCCATGTTCCCATTGGACTCCTGGGCGTTGAGCTGGGTTTTGACAGTGCAGCTTTAGGAGTGTGTGCGCCTTTGTTTTGTCAGATGTTTTGGACCCCTGACATGAGCCACGACACAAGGTTAGACACAGAGGTTGGTGTCTGTACCTATTCCTGCCTGAACCGTTTCTGCAGCACCAAAAGTCCTTGTACTTCTGGTTCCTTTGTAGAGAATCACTGGGACAGATTATGGTGTTTTGTAGTATTGTGTGTGTGTGTGTGTGTGTGTGTGTGTGTGTGTGTGTGCTCATATTCTCTGTGTGTGTGTGTGTGTAGGCAGAGCCTGTGATTCTGGACCTGCGGGATCTGTTCCAGCTCATCTACGAGATCAAACAGAGAGAGGAGATGGAGAAGAAGGCCCAGAAAGACAAACAGTGTGAACAGGCTGTTTATCAGGTATATCCACTAGTAGGTCCATGCTCCAAAACCATGCCAGTCTCTGTATTGTCTATCATACTGTATGTTATGTCCATTTCAATTCTTAAAAGGGGAGCATGAAATAAGTGTTACACACAGACGACATAGAGTTCCAGCAAAGGCTCAGCAGTGAACTCAGCTAGCTTAGCTTACTAGCATCTTTCTTAAGCTATCTGATAGGGAGACTGTAAGGGGGCACGTCTCACATTGTAACCCTTACCTGTAACTTCATTAGGCTGTGGACCTAAGCTGTGATGTATTTGTGAAGACCTGCAGTCTCCATGCGGCTCCGATGTGTCCTTTTATATTCTCTCTCCATCTTTTACTGCTTATCGCACATCTTAACAACATCGGTTGATTCGTACCTGGTGGTCGGGTGACACGCCTTTCCCTCTACACCTCTGCACCTCTGCTGGGCTAATTCTACCCCCCCCCCCCCCCACCCCTCCTCTTTTTCTGCTGGCTGATCGCCCCCTATTCTCCTTCTTCCCCCGCTGCCGCTCCTCTGCAGACCATACTGGAGGAGGACCTGGAGGACCCTGTCTACCAGGTAACTTCCTGACCAATCGAATCTAAGCTGTTTCCCTCGACCGCGCCCCTCTTGTCAGCTTGCTTCTCTGTCTGTGCACTGTGTGTGTGTGTGTGGGGGGGACAGTCCGTGTTTGGCTGCGGTGTGACCGTGTGTTGTTGATGACGCCACGGCCCGTACGATGCGGGCCGCTAGGCAGCCAGGCTGTCTGCGTGCGTGCGCGTGCGTGCGTGTGTGTGTGTGTGTGTGTGTGTGTGTGGGGAGAGGTCATAACCCAGAATGCTGTGAGCTGTGCGTACAATGTGAAATGTGCGTCTGCTGCCGTGTGCATCCGTGTGCATCCCCGCCCAGTGTGTTGTCGCTGCCTCGCCACTGCTCCTCGCCTGTGTCGTTCCAGAGCGACCCTTCTCTGCTTGCTTTTCAGCGGGACTCTGTTGACGACTGTTTGACTAATGACCTCTCCGATATGTTCTACACTTTTTCCTCCTCTTCCCGTTCTCCTCCTGACCCTCTTCTCCTTCTGCTCCTTCCCCGGCCGCCGATGTTGTAGTACATTGTGTTTGAGGCGGGACACGAGCCCATCCGCGATCAGTCGGAAGAAAGCATTTACCAGGTACTCACAAGCCCTTCCTTTGTGCTTGGGTCTCTGTGGTGGACCTTTGTGAGGTTTGCTGTATTATCTACTACTAGATTATGCGTGTCACATTTAGAAACACATACTGTAACGTGATATGTTGTTGGAACACTACAGTTTTACCAGGTGAGAGATTGCTGCATTACGTTGACCCATACGCCACATATAACACACACGTACATAACACACAATGCTACTCAATGTCGTTCATCACACATTGTGAGCCTTTGAAGAGAACTTCATTTTAATTAGCCATAATATCTGCTGCTGGCAGACAAGTTTACATTGAATACTTACTAGATGCCTTCATGGTTAATTACTTGTTCATATCATTCACAATGCAGGATTCTATATTACATGAAAATACCTTGCATTGAAATGAAAAACCGTAAGACTAATGTATACTTTAAAACGCCCAAATACTGTGTAGTGAGTGATACGTTGGAATTAAAACCTACTTACTCTATGGCCTCAATTGCCAATGGCTGAAAACGTGTGCTCTATTTACAACACAAGCATCTCTACGGTGTTATGTAGCTTTATTTGCATTTCACTTGAATCTTAAGCCTGAATACTGATTTAAAATCTGTATGGAAATATATACAGTAGATGTAGATCTGTTGAATCTTATACATAATATACCATTCATTGCATTTTTCAGCTTGCACATGACAGCATCTGGTGGGCATAAATACCTCCAAGGGGTTTGTACTGTATGCCCACCAGAACCAAAAACACTGTATCCTGCTCCAAACATGGAGGTACAGCATTAGAGCCGTCCAAGGGGACGTCTGTATGATGTCTGTCAGAGAGCTCGGTGTGGATGGAGAGATGTGGGGGTTATTCTTGGCCTGCGTGAAGGCAGACCCCTCCTTCTACCAACCAGCCTTCCCCCCCCCCCGGCTTGTTTTTTCCCCCGAGGAGATGAAAGAAAGATTAATCACCAGCCTCTCGTTTGATCTTTAAATAAAATGGATTGAAAATAGACAGGGTTTTGGCGCATTCACACACACACACACACACACACACAGCAGCAATGCATATTACAGCCAGCCTCCTGCCACAGAGGAAATGATGTATGAATAAAGATGGCAGTTTCTGGAAACAAACGAAACAAGGGGCTGAATGAGGAAATGATAGGGTCGGTATATTTACCACACCGCTCTGGTTAGGGGGCAGCGGGGAGGGCCGGGGAACATGACATCGCTGTGGAATCTCAGGGTTCATTTATCAGTGTTGCGCCCTGTAAAGCCCATTGTCTCTTGCCATTCCACACGCTGTCAAACCATTCTGCCTTTGTGACATGGAGATATTACATGTCTATGTGTGTGACAATCTGAGTTATTACATGTCTGTGGGCGTGATAAGGGGTGCGTTCCTTTCTATTCTTTATTAGGATGAGAGAGGCTGGCAAGACAGTGAAGAGAGAGAGAGAGAGGGGGGGGGGTCTACAGTGAATAATCACAGAGTGATAGTCTACTGATTGGCTTAGATGAGTCCTCACTGCACAGATTTTAATTCTGATTATCGCTGGCATTCAAAGGCATGCACCTGTGCATAGCCACACACACACACACACACACACACACACACACACACACACGCACATTAAATATCGGAAGCATCCTGTGGTTTCTCAGCAACAGTGACATGTAAAGGTTGCTTCATTATCCTGGAGGTAATCCTGCTGGCTGCTGTCTGACATGATTGGCTGATTGTGTAGGTTCCAACCAGTCAGCAGAAGGAGGGGGTCTATGACGTCCCAAAGCGACACCCAGTGAGTGACCGCGTGTTTGCCTGTGTCCCGCCCCCGTCTGGCCTGCCTCCCTCTTCTCATACAAACCTCTCAGTCGTGATGCCACAGTATATTTATCCCCTTTTGTATCCAGAGGCGGGGAAATTAATCATAATAGTCAAGTCATAATAGAAAACCAAGTAGTATTCAGCTTGTTTTCGGCAAGGGTGGAACAAATACCTGGTTAGTATTTTCTTCCCTTCCTAAAACCTAGTTTCTCCTCAGCATAAATAATCGTATTCCCCTGACGTCTCTGTTGGCTCAAACCTCACTGCAACAGGGGTCCAGTACGGCTGCGTTTCCACTTCCTGTGTTATTTCTCTGGCGGTGTTGTTATCTGAGAGGTTTGCTGGGACCCAGTGCTCTGCGTTGTGCTGTGCTGCTACAGTATGCTGCCTGTCTCGTGACCATGGTGCCTGGTGCGGTAAACCGGGACTATGTTTGTGTGTATGTGTGTAGTAGTGTTTGTAGTGTGTTTTGGTGTGAGCTTATTTTTTCACGTTTGTGTGTGTGTGTACCGTATGTTAAAAGTATATTGGTGTGACTTTATTTTTCACGTGTTAGTGTGTGACTTTATTTTGTATGTGTATTGTGTGTGTGTGTTAAGAGTATATTGGTGTGAGTTTATTTTTCACATGTTAGTGTGTGACTTTATTTTGCATGTGTGTGTATGTGTGTGTCACATGGTTTGGCTTTATGGAGCATGACGCACAGCTGTTGGTGTGCTGGCGATGACTGCATGATCTTATCAGCGATGGCTTGAAATGCACATTTTGCCAATGCCCACGCCTTAATCACCCTTTAATGGATGTGAATTACACATGTGAATACAAATGTGCATGGCTTCGTGGGTATCAATCTCACAGGAGTTCTTCTTCCATGTCAATGCATTTGTATTGGTGTATTTACCATGTGTGTGTGTGTGTGTGTGTGTGCGCGCGTGCATGTGTGTGGTTATAATGAAAGCTGACCTTGACCACTGAACGCAGAAGAGTAACTCAGCCTCTCTTTATCTGCCAATAAAGATGCTAGTTATTTTGCTGTTTGATTTAATCTGCAAATAATTCCTGATATAATTCCTGTGACCACTGTGTGCCTGCGCGTTTGTGTGTGTGTGTGTGTGTGTGTAACGTTTCGCTGGTCTCGCCGGGGTAGGACGACCGGGGAGACGGACGACCGGGGAGACGGACCACATCCCCAGTGCCTCACGCCCTCACGTGCGATCAGGCAGATTGCAATCAGCCGTG
>JAODOY010084501.1:0-14256 GCA_025399855.1 Forbesichthys papilliferus
GCACATTTTATGACCAATTCATGCAAAACTCCACGTAATCCCAAGGGGTTTACATACTTTTTCTTGCAACTGTATATTCTATATTCAAATCAAGGTACAGTATATACAGATGTCTGACATCTAAAGTGGTGCCTTTGTCGCCGTACTTGAGAAGGCCAGTAGAGGCGCCAGAGTTCTAATTATTGTAACTGTATGTGGGATGCAGACGGACTGTACACCTCTCGCTCTAGGATCTGCGAGAAGGCAATACAGTGGATCATGACATAGTAGCTTTTATGTATAATTTACAGTCAGATTTTGTATTAATTAATTTTTCAACCAGGTTGCTAGTTTATTTTTATTCTTTCTAAAAATACTTATTTTTTGTTTCGTTTAGTATGTCTATTTAGTATGTCTATATTACGTTTCTAACATGATAGTCTACCAATACTGACGAATTAGCTCAGTCGTTTAAGATTTGCGCTATGAGTTCTGAGGTTGGTGGTTCAAAGCACCACACATAATAGTATATTTTCCCATAGCAGACAAGCAAGTTATATTATAGCATGTAAGTATAGTAAGTTTGTAACGATCTGATCTGTGTGGGTTCATGACTCTTTGCAACAAATTGTTTATGGTTGCCGTGGTATTTCTTTTAATATTCTGCTGTGCATGCACAGTCTTCCAAGGTGATGTTTGAGTCTTGCCTAGTTTATTTATTTTATGTGTGAAGTAATATACAGACTGTCAGATATTTATGTTTGTCAATAAACGGAAGACCGGTTATCTTTTTATAATGACTCTAACCATTACAAGTTACTGTATACTGCAAAATGTCCATCATGCAACTCATGTGTAAATAAATGCTGCCACTCTGCCACTATATTACGTTTCTAACACAGCAGTCTACCAATACTGACGAGTTAGCTCAATCGGTTAAGCTTTGAGTTCTGAGGTTGGTGATTCAAAACACAACACATAATAGTATTTTTTTTCCTGTATGGAAACATGGTGGGAAGTCCGGAGCTCACTATGATGTGGCTTCGGCTTTTGATCTTAGGATAAATTGAACTGCTCAAAACCAGACAAGCTTTACAACATTTGACATTTTATCTGTTTTAGCAGATAAACCTAAAGCAAACCTTAAGCATACATTAGAGTCTATTAGATATATATAGAGAGTCTAGACCGAAAATATGAGTTTATTTATTACAGGACATGTACTGCAAGTAATAAAACAATTACCAACCGTGTTACTTATGTTATAATGTACAGTATAAGCGACTTGTCAACAGCATGCAAAGTATCCACAAAGTAGCGTTTCCATTGTCATAATTGAACTGCTCAAAACCAGACAAGCTTTACAACATTTTACATTTGATCTGTTTTATCTGTTTTAAATGTTTTAAATGTTTTAAACTTTAGCATAGCTATACAGTACATAACCGTCAACAGCATGCAAAGTTACCACAAAATAGCGTTTTCATTGCCCAAGAAAGTATTTACATTTCATTGGAATTTTTGGAGAAGTAGCCTAGCTGTGAAGCACGCGTAAGGTGGTAATCGTTTTCACGGTGATGTGGGCTATTCTTATACAGTAGGGTATGGAACAAGTAGTCCTAAGCCTAATGTAAAGACAATTTGCCGCTGATGGACATCATGCAGGTCCACACAGGTGGGTCGATATCCATGTGGTGTCCAAATCTTTCTGAAAACGTTTATTAATAGCATAACACTCCTTTCCAGTTGTAGTTCAACACTTACGTGTGTTCTTTTTGCATTGATGCACACATTAGAGGAAGTATAGTCATATATATATATATAATAGCGTAGTGCTAAATCCACTCCGCAAACAAGGACCGGCAATTCTGATGTATTCTAACGTTCTACCAGCACTTTCTCCTGATGTCAATTTACATGATGGTTGGTGAAAGCCTGTTGAATTAACATGTCTATTGCGATAAGCACTGCATTGGGGGCAGGATGGGAAGTCAAGAAGAAGCTGCACACTCAATGGAAAAAAGCTAGCCTGTTAAATAGCTTAGTGAAGTTTGGAGGCGCCACTCGTATCTCCTCTCAATGTTGAGTATTAGTTTGTCCCAGTCTGACAAATACAGAGACAGCGCAATGCACTGCTATTGCAGCCAGTCGGCCTGCCTGCCCTTGGTAGAATGTAAAGTAAAACATTAGAAATTTAAGGGAGGATTTAATTCCAATCACAAGAATTATCATTAGACATAGACCAGGCAGCAATAATTATATTCCCGCAGTTGTGGTCCGAGACCGAGAAAATAGACCTAGTAAAAATCAGGTAGAGTCTGAGACGAGACCGAGACCTTAAAAAAAACGGTCTTGAGTACTAAAACACTAGTTTAGGTTACTATAAACAGTACGCTAATAAAATAAGAATAATTAAACAATCAAAAAATCTGATCGTACGGTCCTTGGACAAAAGATTGAGTAAGGCTCAAGCGAATCATATTCTCCCAATGTCTTTAGAGTAAAAGTTTATCCTTAATTTTTAAACTAACATAATTATCGACATGAGCCAAAAACATCAATTAAGAATTATTGGACTGTACTCGAACCGTAAACCTCACTATAACATGTGCAATGCTTAACCTAATGAGCCACTAAGGTACGCTCGCTAAGTGACGACAGCCTTAGGCTACTAATAGGCCACACATTGACGAGTGTCATTTGTTTACGTGATGGTGGCACACTGACTCAGATAATTTGGATCTCCGGTTCATTGATGACACCATTCAAACCACCAAATCAGTCATAAAATGACTGTTATTTATACTGAACTAGATTCAAAGATCCATAAGATCTAACGATCAGACATTACAAACCCCTTGGCTGTACTGTATTGTGGACAGGAGTGTCACATTAGAGGTCAGACATCTGTATAACAATATTATGTGTTACTGGTAAAATGAGTTAGTAGTCTCACTAGTCACTAATGGTAAATGTCACTAGTAGTCGCTAGTCAATAGTGAGAATGTTCTTAATATTACCTGGAGGTCCTCTATGCATTGGTAAAACTGCCGGTTGACTGAGTTAAGCCTCCTTTGGGTATCACTGCTCTCCTCTCTGGATGGAAGGGGATCTTTCTGCTCCAACTCTCTGCGGTAGAAATCCCCATCCTGCTGAAGCTGCTCAATCTGTTGCCGCATAGAAGAATTCAGGTCAATAACTAAAGGGAAATAGATTTATTAACATAAATCCACATTCAATTATTTTCATGGTCATCATCATGGACAATTTTACTATATACTTAATGGTTCCAATTAGGGTAATCCATATGTCCAACAATTCACACAGTTCATTTTCAAACTTTCCTATGCTGAACCTTAACACCACTAATGCTACCCAACACAAACCATGTATAGGGATCTGCAGGACTTGATTTATTCATACTGTATCCACCCACTCACACTATTTTTATACTGTAACTGTACTTTTCTGTTAACACGGTTGTTGTCCTGCACCTTGTATCTGTGAATATGTAAAGAACAATTTTTGCAAGCTATAGCTGACTAAATATAAATGTAAACTCGGAATTGAATTCAGACTCAATTTAGAAAGGACAATCTTAATAGACATTATGTGAAAATAGCATCTGGCATTTCCAGGACTTCACTTGAGAATGAAGTTTAGATTTGAATGACTGCTATCTTGGAGAATAACAAACCTTGAATGAGTTTCAATATTTAAGAAATGGTGTGAATTGAAAATTAGATACCTACATATGCTAATATACTGTATTTGGCATTGTCATTCTACAGAAATGTATTTAATTAAAATGTCTTCTCTCTGAAAAATATAATTTTGACCCAAGGACTTCTCAACTTAGGCTCAATACAGAGCATATATTAACGTCTATCCTCTGACTGTTATCAACCATAAATGCCTGCAGCAGTAAAAAATAATTAAATCTGTGGCACAAACAACTGAGTACACCTTTCGTGAGTATAATACACATGCCTCAGAGACATCTCGCAATTACATATAAGTGTTTTTATTAGACTAAGTTGACTCTCCTTACCTTATTCTCAAGTTGTTTTATCTAATGTGATGAAATGTGAAAGAGAGTTGTTGCATGAAAATGTCAGTAAGGTCAGAAGGAAATATAGGACATTTAAAAAGCAATACTTCTGCATACCAGCATTCGAGAGAAAACTGCAGCAACCATTCTTTACTAATAAATGAAAAAATGATTTCATAAAGTTGTATCTATACATTGAAACTACATACTGTACATGTTTTAAACTTTTTAATGAATAAGAATAAAGGCTTGCTGCCACAAACCTCTCTCTTGAAATTCCTTATTTCATTCTCAGCTTCTTCTGCCTGAACAACCAACTGGAAAAGCACAAAATGCAAATTCAGCAGAAACCTTTATAAATTACAAATATTCACCATTTTGTATTTCCACCTAAACAGTTACATTTTACAATGTATAGCATTGGTTGCTCAATATTCATGAAATAAATGTTTGGTCAACATACAATCTAATCCTGTCAAATATCATTTGGATAACTTAATATTTGAAGACTTACTAAATATTTTATGTGTGAAACCACTATGAAATGAAACTCAAAATATGCTTAAAGGAGCTGTAGTAGGATATTAGAGCTATTTATTGAGTGTAATTTATCAATTATCAGTGAGTGAAATTCTCTGAGAATGTGTACTCTAGTTGATAGCACCTAAACTCTACATTTTTTTAAAACTGTTTACATTTTACCAGCTAACCAAGAATTTCTGACCAGTCAGTGCCTCTTTACCAGTGAATCGACCTTGCCTGTCAATCACATGAATGCGCACAAACAGCTACAACAAATGGGTGTCATAATGGCAGACCAACACGTTCCAGAGGACTGGAGCATAGGAGGAGCAGGTAGTATTTTGTGTTGTTAATTTTCAAAATTGTACTTTCTTTCATAATTTTTTTAACTAGCTGTCATTGCAATTATAAATCTACCGCAGTTTAAAGAAAGGGATACGCCAATTCATGTTACCAGATGTCAAAGTCAGACTCTGATGACAGGCGAATGACAGATGATCACTCAACTCCAAATCAGCCAAGAGAAGTGTACTAACGTACCTGTCAGAGCAGTGCCAATTAATGATTAGCTCCAGCTTGTTAAAGACAAATAAACATGTCGTCTTTATATTTTGCATTAAACCACAGGTAGTCTATAATTACAAATTATTATGTCTGTTTAATCATAATCCATAACATAATTTAATGAGTATGTAACCCAAAAGCACATGAGCAAAAAGTGAAAAAAATGTTTTACAACATTCATGCTACATAGGCTATTGATTTATTAAATTGTGTTCCATGGATGTGAAATAAGAAACAAATCCTATTTTGCATCTTGCAGAATGTTCTACTTATACTACATATGGCCAAAGTACCGTGGCCAAAAAAAATGCCTTTATTGTTTATATTGACATTAGAAGGTAGAAAACCTTTAAAAAAAAACACATTATTTTACAATATCACAAAAGATAAAAAAATGTACATGCAGTATGTCAATGTTCAATTGTGATGATACAAAATATAAAAAAATACAAGTGCATATAAACGTCCATAAAATCAAATGTCCAAAGAGTCAAACAACTTTTCTATTAGTAGATTTCAATGGATTTAGAAATCCTGTTGAAAGAACACAAGGCCTACTTGCCTTAAGCGTTGGAATTATAGGTCAATGAATGTATGATGTATACCTCCTCGTTTAGTTTCTTCTCCTTGCTCATTTCCCTCTGTAGCTGACAGTAGTCCTTCTCCTTTTGCTCAAGCTGAGTCTCAAGCTGCCGTAGCTCATCCCTCATGAAGTGAGTATCTCGGCATGAACCTGAGCACTGGGCCATCTGGACAGAAAACAAACCTGATAAATAAATCTGTTTTACAAAAAAATCAAAAAAATAACTATTTGGATCTTTTCAAAAATCTGAATTCTGGGACTTCTGTTTTTTGTGGATATACACACAAAACAGACCGAAATTAGTATAACAAACAGTTATCAGTGCATAAGGAATTAACTCAAATCCTCTTAACTTGTCTTGAGAGGTCAATATACATAGGGATTAAATTGGGCCAGAGACAGCCAGAACTGGGATATTGTAGGCTGAAAATGCGCCATAGGCGAGCAGAGCGTCAACACTTTTAGTAGGCAAAATCATAAAAAATTATGAATCGACAGCTATTTTATATAATTAAATTATTATTTTTATAAATAATAATCAGGTAAACAAGTAGGACTAAGTCTAAAATCTCTGGATACAGACTGTTTTTGCCGTGGTTGAATTATGTGTGCATAAGAGGCAGGTAATGTGATAAGGCTGCGTTCAAGTTCCATTCGAAAATAGGCCAGGGGTGTGTTTCTCATAATAATAATAATAATAATATTTATTTATATAGCACTTTTCATACAGAACTGCAGCTCAAAGTGCTTTACAGAGGGAATACATGCACAGTTGTGCTTCCCATAAACATACAGAAATACAGAGAAACAACTACAAAAATGTCTAAATGGCAAATAAAAAAGTTTAAACCGGTCCATAAGTTATTTCCCTTATTATTTGTTGCTATGTCCGATTACCACTAGCAACATAAGGGGTATATGAATGGTTAAAGGACTACAATAAAGATAATAAAGAGAATAAAGATATGCTGAAATGACATATGGTAATAAAAATGGTTATGATGAAAGAAAGAAATGAAAGAAATATAAGAGAAATTAAAACCTCATCCTTTTTGTTGCTATGTCAGAATGTCAGCCCCATGCATATAGCACCATGATAATCTGGTGGAGGAAGTGCTTATTCCAGTAGCAGTTTAGTTATCAGTACACGTCTTCTATAAATAGTTATCTAATATCTAATAAATCTGAGGCCATGGTTCTCAGACGGAAACTGATGGAGTGCCTACTCCAGGTTGGGAATGAGTCCTTACCCCAAGTGAAGGAGTTTAAGTACCTTGGGGTCTTGTTCGCGAGTGAGGGGGCTATGGAGCAAGAGATTGGCTGAAGAATCGGAGCAGTGGGAGCGGTATTGCAATCGCTTTAACGCACCGTGGTGACGAAAAGAGAGCTGAGCCGGAAGGCAAAGCTCTCCATCTACTGGGCAATTTCTGTTCCTACCCTCACCTATGGTTATGAAGGGTGGGTCATGACTGAAAGAACATGATCACAGGTACAAGCGGCCTAAATGGGTTTTCTCAGGAGGGTGGCTGGCTTCCACTTCCACAACCACTACATCAGGCACTCCATACAGTAAGTGTTAACCACTCTTTGAATATAAGAAAGAAAATTATACCAAAATGACATAATTACAGGGGTAACACCCTACTCAGCCTCCCTGATAAAGTCTACTCCAAGGTGCTGGAGATGATGGTTCGGCCGATTGTCGAACCTCAGATTGACGAACAACAATGCGGATTCCGTCCTGGTTGTAAAACAACGGACCAGCTCTTTACTCTTGCAAGGATCCGAAAGGGGGCCTGGGAGTATGTCCTTTCGGTCTACATGTGTTTTGTGGATCTGGAGAAGGCATATGACCGGGTCAACCGGAAGATACTGTTGGAGGTGCCGTAGGAGTATGTGGTGAGGGGGTCCCTTTTAAGAGCAATCTAATCCCTGTATGCCCAAATCTTAAGTAAGTCAGACTCATTTAAGGTGGGAATTGGTCTCCGCCACAGTTGTGCTTTGTCACCAATCCTATTTGTGATATTCATGTACAAAATATCGAGGCGTAGTCGTGGTGGGGAGGGGTTACGGTTCGGTAGCCTATTGATCTCATTGCTGCTTTTTGCAGATGATGATGATGGTCCTGATGGCATCATCGGTCTATGACCTTCAGTACTCACTGGATCGGTTCGCAGCCGAGTGTGAAGCGTCTGAGTCCATGATTCTCAGTAGGAAACTGATGGAGTTTCTACTCCGGGTAGGGAATGAGTCCTTACCCCAAGTGAAGGCGTACCTCGGGGTCTTGTTCGCGAGTGAGGGGACATTGGAGCGGGAAATTGGCAAGAGAATCGAAGCACAGTGGGTCATGACCGAAAGAACGAGATCACAGGTTCAACCGGCCGAAATGTGTTTTTTATCAAGAGGGTGGAGGGCATCTACATTAGACCGGGCTTGACATTAATCATTTTCATGTGCTTGTCCTTTCGGACAAGTACATTTGTCATTTACTTGTCCAAGTATAAATAAAATAGTGACATTTATAGTGTGAATGCCTGAAGGCATTTTTCCTCCTTTGACTAAAGGTGTGCTGCAATAGAGGAATACTAGTGAATTTCAATACAATACATATGTGGTTTTTTTTGCTCTGCTCTGCTATCAGCTTTCTGCTTTTCTGCTCCCTGCGTGCCTCTTGCCATACAGTTGTGCTTTAAAGGAAACAATCATTTGGAGTTTATGAGGATGGAGAAACAACAGCTGTTGGAGGATCGGATTAAATGCTTAGAATACTTAGTGACAAGTGTGCTCTTCCGGATGGACAGCCCGGTAAGTGAATCACCAAATGCTAATGGTAACATAGCACAACAAGCTAACCTAAGACTAAAGAACTTGAAAGAGTTACCTATACTTGATAGAACGCAGCCAAAACTGTTAAGACATTCACAAGCAATTTCAGAGTGAACGGCTGAATGAGACAATAACACAACTTGAAATACGTGAAAGTGAACAATTCATTGACTCTGTAGCAGCAACTCTAGAGCTACCAGATGCTAACGAACATACACAGATTGTTATAAAGGGACTACTTCAAATCTAGACCACTCTGACATGGACCTGGCTGACAGTCTCCCATGGACATGTACTAATGCCCCTGGATTAACCACAGGCCTTTAAACCAGTTTTCCCCAATAACGCATCCTAATGGCACAGCACCGGGGATAGACCAAAAGCATCAACTCCAGTGGGGACTTGGTCTGATGACGTTCGCCGCAGAGGCAAATCCAGAAAGAATTAAAATAAGAGAGCCCCAACCCTCAAACCAGCACTTGAGCTCACACTGCAAAACAGATACAATCCACTGACTCGGCATGAAATGTATGTGAATAGGCTTAGGGAAGCTAACCACAACACTAGCCCTAGGGCTTACCAAAGTCCAAGAGATGGCCCTAAAACCACTGATAGGACGAGGGAAAGAAGAAACTTTGTCAACTCCACATCTGATAAACCAGACACAATCTTGATTGGGGACGACATAACCAAGCATATCAGAATGACAAAAACTGAAAATCTAACCCTGGCTGACACATCGATCAAAGAGCTAACAGAATTTCTTCCAGTAATCCTCCCCACACATCCAAGCAACATGAAAATTATCATCCATGCTGGGTGTTTTGACATTATCTGAAGGAAAACTGGCTCTGAGCTCCTAAAAAAATAGTTTTCTATGCTACTGGACATACTAAAGAACTCTCAAGATCAAGTCACCGTCTCTGGCCCATTACCAACTCTGGGGAAAGGAATTAAATCTTTTAGCAGACTCCTTGGACTGAATAGGTGGCTGACATCTGCATGCCGTAGCCACGGGATACGGTTTAAGTCACGCTCTTGGAACACCATTTCCAAACAAGATAAGCAAGGAGAACAGCACTCATTGGAGTATCCAAAATATCCACCACTCCTCTCCAGACGCTCTGACACTTCTGATAACACTCAATGCTTTCAGAAGTTGTCCTCTTCCAAAATGGAGGCACAACAACTCCCTCCCTACTCCTCATCACCCCCCCTCTAATGCATTCAACCAACCCCCTTCCACCACATTCATTGCTTAGACAACTGCAACATCGTCAACAATCGTTATCTCCACAGAGCACAGAATGTACTCAGTGATGTGCTCTGGGTCCCTGCTATTATGATAATATCAATGCCAAATATTTTGACTTCAAGCTCGGGTCCAGCATCCCTGTGTTGATTAGAAAGAGAAGGTTTTGAGAAAATGTAACCCATAAAGTAAACTTTTCTAATCTATTAACGGCAACACGTCAACCCACTGGTCCAGTAATCCCTACTATAGCTGTTAAATTGGCTTTTGACATTAAAATTTCCTACAACCTAGACTTTATGTTTCTCACTGAAATGTGGTTAACAGATGATTGCAGTGCTACTATTCTATATATAGAGACAGCACCTAAAAAATGTGGCTATATGAATACTTGTCGAAATGGTAGGAAAGGAGAAGTGCTGCCCTATTCAAATATATATTCCATTGCAAAGACAATAGACTAAGAAATTGTATTTCTTTTAAATACCTCTGTTTTATATGAAAGGGTACCCCCAAAATGTTTTTTTTTTCTTCAAAACATTTTATTGAACATGTTTGTAGTTTTAACAATAGACAGCATTTGAGATGTACACCACTGTTCAGTTTTTTATCTTAAACACTTTAACCCTCCCGCCCAGCCTCCCCCCTCCCAATAAATCTTGCTGCGCAAATCACACAATAACTAGGGTTGCAAGCAACACTGGGCAGGCCCTCGCACCATGACGCACATCAGGGCGTGGCGTGGACTCGGATATGAATCATTATGCGTGCTGTGTGAGATGATTCTGTAGAAAATGTAAGCAACCTGCTAGGAGCAGGGAATAAAAGCATAAAACATAAATATTAATGTTGCCAGTAGGTGGCGCTATAACTTTAAGTGAATGTTAGCATGTTGAAGTGTTCAGGGTGGGGCTCTTATAATTTGATACAAATTTGGTATAGATTTGAGCATTTATGGAGAAGTTACAACAATTGTTTTCTGTTGCCAGTAGGTGGCGCTATGACTTTGAGTAAATGCTAACATATCGATGTGTTCAGGGTGGGACTCTTATGAATTGAATAAAATTTGGTACAGATTTGAGCTTGTATGGAGAAGTTACAACTAATTTTTTTGTTGCCAGCAGGTGGCGCTATGACTTTGAATGAATACTGACATATCGATGTGTTCAAGGTGGGAATCTTAAGAATTGATTAAAATTTGGTACAGATTTGAGCATGTATGGAGAAGTTACAACAATTTGATGTGTCTTAACGAAGGATGTGCCTTCGCCGCCAGCCCTAGACAAGCCGTTTAACGAAAACTTACAATAAAGGTCATCGTTAGGGACCTTTAGCTTTTTTAAGACAGTTTTGAAGTAGATTTATGAAACAAGCTAAGAGAAGAACGTCACAGCATAAAAATAGACATTTCCTGTTGCCAGTAGGTGGCGCTATAACTTTATGTAAATATTGCTATACAGATGTCTTCTGGGCAGGACGTTTATCAAACGTGTTAAGTTTGGTGCATTCTTGAGCATGTTCACAGAAGTTATACCAGCTTCCTGTTTCATGGCGAATCATGTATTTTCCACGCCACGCCATGGACACGCATATCAGTGAAAACTCACCCTTTGTACAACTTTTAATCCCCATATAGTGTAAAATGCACAGAGAAAATTTGGAGGTGATCGCATTAATTCTCTAGGAGGAGGAGTTAAAGTACGATGCTTGCAAATCGCCAAAAAATGACCATAAAATGTAAAATAGTTGACTTCCTGTTAGTTTTAGGAAATGGCACCAAGAGCATTTTATGTCCGGCTATACTTCATACATGTGCCACAGAAATTTCCTAAATGTTGGTCAAACGTGCGGCGGGGGTGGCTTTGTTGAAGGGTAACTTTCTGTTGCCAGATTGGAGCATGTATGAAAAAGTTATAACAATTTTATGTGTTTTGGCGAAGGATGTGCCTTTGCCGCCACGCCCCAGACAAGCCGTTTAACGAAAACTCAAAATATTTACAAAATGTCATCATTAGGGTCCTTTAGCTTTTTAAAGACAGTTTTGAAGTATATTCATGAAACAAGCCAGGAGAAGAACGTCACAGCATAAAATTTGACATTTCCTGTTGCCAGTAGATGGCGCTATAACTTAATATAAATATTGGCATACATATGTCCTCAGGGCATGTGATGGACTGAGCCAGGAATAACCAGGGTGCAAGTCAGGGTAAAATTAATAATGAGGTTTATTCACCAAAAGTATGTACAACTTATAGGATGGGCAAAATAAACCAAAAATAGACAAAAATCTTACTATGCAAAAATACATCTAAATAAATCAAAAATTAACATGAGGTCAACTGAAACTACAATAACACACAAAAAAGACCTTACCCCAAAACTGACCTCCCTAAGACTGAAACACAACGGAGTATATATACACTAGCTAGCCAAACCAAATACCAACCAAAGGGGTCAGAATACAACATGATATTTACATTCCAACGTTAATAATATTACCTTAGACACCAGTGAAGTTATCTAATTAATATACCCACACATACATACTGTATAGCTACTATTAATCACATAATATGTCTTACTCGTCTTATCACAAACATACACCACCCCCGCCAATCCCAACAGGATGAATTATCCTGATCCACTTCCTGTTTGGATACTATAAAAGTTGTTCCCATTGATCAGATGCTCCTTTGCCATTGAGGATGTCACACGACACTTCAGCCACGGTAACTGAAAGAAACTTTAAACATAACTTAATCAAATGCGTGCACTCATTTAACCAAGACCAAATAAAGAACCTAACAATGAACATGTGGGTAAGTGTGGTGCAAGTACTTAAATTAAATGTGTGGCTGTAGTCACGGCCATCACAGGGCAGGACGTTTATTAAACCTGTAAAGTTTGGTGCATATCTGAGCATGTACACAGAAGTTATACAAACTTACTGTTTCATGGCGAATCATGTATTTTCCACGCCACGCCACGGACACGCCCATCAGTGAAAACTCAGCGTTTGTACAACTTTTAATCCCCATAGTGTGTAAAATGCACAGAGCAAATTTGTAGGCGATCGCAATAATTCCCTAGGAGGAGGAGTTAAAGTACAATGTGTGCAAATCGCCAAAAATGACCATTAAATTCAAAATGTCCGACTTCCTGTTGGATGTAGGGAATTGCTCTAAGAGCCTTTTTTGTACGCCTGGGACAAAGTGTTTGGGGGGCGGATCTGTAGGGGGCGCTAGCGAGCCATTTTGCCACGCTTATTTGCGATACACATAAAATCGGCAATTTCCCGGGGAAGACACGTGTGGGGAAAGTTTCGGGAGTTTTCGTGCATGTTTAGGCCCCCTAATAAAAATTTAAGTGACAGAAGAAGAAGAAGAATTATAATCACTAGGGATACAATAGGGTCCTCGCACACTGTGTGTGCTCAGGCCCTAATAATAATCACTAGGGTTTCAATAGGGTCCTCTCGCACACTGTGTATGCTCGGGCCCTAATAATCATTAGGGTTTCAATACGGTCCTCGCACACTGTGTGTGCTCGGGCCCTAATAACTAGGGATACAATAGGGTCCTCGCACACTGTGTGTGCTCGGGCCCTAATAATAATAACTAGGGTTTCAATAGGGTCCTCGCACACTGTGTGTGCTCGGGCCATAATAATAATCACTAGGGTTTTAATAGGGTCCTCGCACACTCTGTGTGCTCAGGCCCTAAATATAGCCGCAAGCGGCGATCATCGGGGTCCAAGCAGAACAGCAGCAGTCGCATCATCTCTTCTGTCGAAGCGTTTCAGCGTCCTCAGCAAGAGAAATAAGATGTGGAATTATACCAATGTTAAACGCAGTGGAACGGACCACACAATGCAAACTTTGCAGAGGAACATTTTTTTCAGATACAATAATATATAAGACTCCCATGGATTTTAAGAAAATTGAGTTTTACATTTAGTGGACATAAATCCTGTTTAACTCCTATATCCTGTTAAACCAGACGGATCCATGGCCTGACCTACCCAGCTCACGTTATTAACTACAAAACAATTAGAGATAAACAATAAATATTTGCCGAAAGTGTGTCAGATTGTTTATTTCTCAATATTCAATAAAATCCAAAAGCAAGTGTTATCAAAAGAAAGTACTGTTATGTTCCTTACTTTTTCATGGTTATTGTTGTCTAGATACAAGTCGTCCTGATAAAAATGACTAACATAACATAAATGGTGTCATTGCTTTACTATTGCTTTAGCTAGCCAGAAAGTTTTTTTTAATAAAAGGTCTGCTGCCATCTTCTGGATCATTTGTGCTAAATCTGCGCCCCCTTGCGCAAAATGAAAAAGACAACAACAGTAATAGCAAGTCATGCATCAGAGCAACTTCTGCATAATCTAGAGGAAAATAATTGCCACTGAAAGGGTTTGAGTTGCCTTTAAAGATGTTAATGGTTTTAAGAGCTATTCTTTTTTTTATATTTT
>JAODOY010084502.1:0-14256 GCA_025399855.1 Forbesichthys papilliferus
CTTATATGAAATCAAAGTTGGCATGACGACATTAGGGTTCCCTTCTGCTAAAAGTGCTGTCACACAACTTGTCAAAGGCAGTAAACACACACAGCTTCTCTCTCTCTCTCTCTCTCTCTCTCTGTCTCTGTCTCTGTCTCTGTCTCTCTCTCACACACACACACACACACACACACACACACACACACACACACACACACACACACACACACACGCAAGCAACAGAGAGAGTGGAAAGTGAAACTGAAATCAACTAGTCTGTTTGTTGCTTGTATAAATTCAAAGTGTGAGTTCTGCTTTGCAGTACAGAAAGGTCACCGTGAAACAGATAAATAGAAATATTCCTACCTGCAAACCGTGTGCTCAAATTTATTTTATAGGTAGAGGACAAATATTCCTAGAGGACATATTTCAGGAAGATTTCATACAGTTCTACCATGTGCGCACACACACACACACGTACACATACACACACTCGCACGCACACACACACACACACACACGCACACACACATGCAGGTGCAAATGCAATCATGGACAGTCTCTGTACAAATTAAATCATGCATGCACACAGAATTACCTTGATTATAAACAGACATACATACAATTTCAAAAAGGTATACTGTATATACATTCACTGTAAGTAAAGCAGGGTGGTTTCTTGAATATGAAAGATCAGATTTCACAAATGTTAATGTCTGATATTAAGTTTAATTTTAACACACACACACACACACACACACACACACAGTAGAATGAGGCTGTGTGATGAAAGCAGTGTGTGTTGCGCAGGCCTGCTATCATCAACACAGTGTGTGTACAGTGTTTACGTGCGAGTGTGAATGTTGTTGTTATTTTATTGTTCCCTGAGGCTGTAATTCACACTAAGACCCCCGATATGTCACCAAGCACACGCACGCACGCACGCACACACACACACAAACACACGCAAGGTACCCAGAGACGAAACACATGGGCACCAAAACACAAACACACACATAATCACACACACGCACACACACCAACACACACACACCAACGCACACAAGGTGACGAAACACCTGTGCTCAGGGCTGTACACACACGGACACCGAAACACACACACATAATCACACGCATGCACATATACTGTACACATGTGAACACACACGTGTCCAGAGACATAGCATAGTACACAGGGCTGCACTGTACACACTCAAGCACAAACACACACATCCCACTTAGATAGATGAACAGACAGACACATGTGTATTGGCTATACAAACACACACATCCCACTTAGATAGATGAACAGACAGACACATGTGTATTGGCTATACAAACACACACATCACCAGTTTGCTGTTAAACTGTTGCATGCACTGGATATTAGAGGCACCTATAGAACAAATGAGTCATTGTGTCCTATGGACAAACACCAGTAGATAAGATAATCCAACTAGTGAGCTAAGCTTTATTATCGGAGGTCTCCAGCACCATTGCTCAAGGACACTTAAGCAGGGTAGATGGAGTGGTTCAGAGCCATGTACAGTAGAAGAGAGAGTCACGTCAACGACATTCACTCCAATGGACAATGTTTTTCACAGCAATGGCGGATCGTGAGACCTCGTTAACAGTTCAACAGTAAAATGTTAGCCGAGAATACTAGAAGCACCCTATCACCAATAACAGACACACACACAAACACAAGGAATATGGTGTGTGTGTCTGTTATTAGTTATGGTCCCTTATCCTGTATAGCAGAGGGTTGGCATGAAATGATGCCAATGGAGAAGTTGAGTGTGTGAGTGTGTGTGTGAGTGTGTGCGTGTGTGTGTGTGTGTGTGTGTAAAAGCATAAGACAACATGCATGGAAAACACAAAACGACGAACATAAGTGCAAAAATAGCAAGGTAGAAGAAGAGATAAAGACATCTTGGTATATGACACATCATGTTTATTTATGTACATGTGTGGGCCTGAATCAAGGGTGCGTGTCGGGCCAAATACCAAATATGCCCTCATTCACAAGGTGTGTGTGTGTGGTTGTATTTGTGTGTTCTGATAAAGATTTATTCACAGTTGTAAGTACATTCTATGGATGGTGACATTTGCTGGCTGGTTTGCAAGAAAACATCTTTATAAGATGAATAAATAAATCAACGCATGCACAAACACAGACTCTCAGGCGGTCACGGCGTTGCACTGTGCCGATTGTATTCAGACGGGAGCTGTGCTCTATTTTAGGAAAAACCCAGGAAAGTCCCATGTAAAACACTACACAGCCTGTTCGGCCGACCTCCACAGTTCACACTGTTCTGTGAATGAGAGAGAGAGAGAGAGAGAGAGAGAGAGAGAGAGAGAGAGAGAGTCATGCTTACGATTATGATTGTGTCATGATTATTATGATTATTCTTAATAATTAATTGTGTGAAAAATAACGCTTTGTTCCACAAACATGAAGGATGGCAGTCATACCCAAATCTGTGGTGACCCTGGACTGTCAAGTGTAATCCTTATGCGTGATCTGGTGTTGACAATTGTTAGTTTAGGTCAAATGAAAAAAAGAAATATATATATATATATATATATATATGCATAATGCATATTTGTGAACAGAGGACGTTTTGAAAGAAGTGCCGAGTGTGTCTATAAGTTAATTCAAACTCCTGTCAACGTTCCCACCCCAGTTTTGTGACACACAAGAGTGTGTCTATAAGAGTGTGTTGCTCAAGTCTCACAGAAAGAGAGGCCCAACCCACATGCTGATAAAATACAGTGATGAGTTCTAGAACTGTCACCAGTGACAAATCTATGTGCTCAATGATAAATGTCATCCAGAGGTTGTAATATGGTGGCTGAGGCTATTACGCTGTATATATAAGGTCTCCAAAGCCTTAAACTGACATGAACATTAGCAAGACCGACATTCCCTGTTTCTATAAAGGAAACCTATCTTGAATTGTATTCCTAATTTAACTTTTTAACTCTGTCATCATCATAGACATTTTTGAAGTAATTTCCAATATAATTTATAATTTATATTAAGAGTAAACGATCGTGGACCCATTATTGAACCGTGAGGGACTCCTTTAAAAACTCAGAGCTTGGTTTTCATACCGTCAAACATAACAGAGTTCTATCTTTTAAATAGTCATAAAACGACCTGCCGGCATCAGTCTTATAGATGACAATTAACTTAAGAGGTACATTTATTTTGGTTCATGTATATTTTCTTACATTTACATTTTTGGAAGAAAATACGTTTGGGATCAAATAATTCGGAGAACCCCCTGCAGTACCTTTGAGGATCCCCTGTTGAAGACCTCTGGTTTACAGTGCAGCACAATGCTTTCTATCATTAAGCATGGTGGTACTGAGTCTAGGTCTTAAACCAGATTGGCTAATTTAGGATTTTTATCATGCAAGGAAGCCTTGAGATCGGGTGATACTTGTTCAAGTAACTACTGTCACACCCAGGTCCGGGGGAGTCTGGATGCTAATTGCCGGTCATATCACCATGGCAGCCCTCCCCTTTCTCGTCCTCGCACCTGTTTTCAGTTGTCTCATTAGTTGTATGCTTATATTGAGTTGCCTGTCCTGCTTCCCTTCGCTGGCTATTGTTGGTTTTGTGATTGCTGTCAGAGCGTAGCTTTGTTCATTCAAACGCCTGTCAATGTTCCCACCCCAGTTTTGTGTCTGTGTTAGTGCTCAATGTTACAACTACCATTACCTCCCTTATGTAATGTCAAAACATATGCAGTTTTCTACACTATATGAATTTTACTAGTAGTTAATGTTAAGATAAAAATGTGTGTCACTAGAAATTAGTGATACCGGAGTGTAAATCCATTGCTCTTATTTTATTCACTGACTAAAACTGTCATTTTTCAGCCCTATACTGTAAAAACATAGTCTCAGAGTCTCTAAACATATTTCTTGAGCTCCAGGTCAAGGACAAATTAACTATTTTTCTATCTATCCCTGAGTGTGTGTCTGCCAACGTACTGTGATAGCAAAAGCTAACATTTAACCATAGAAGCCTTGCATCATATCATATATTGCATCATATATTGGTAGACTGCCATAATCCCAGCAGGGATGTTTTTCATGTACCCCATGAAAAAAGGGATGAGTTTCCTTCTCATCCTCAGAGACAACAAAAAAAGATTTATTATCAAATGTGTAAAACCAAATGATTTCAGTGCCCCAGTAGAAGAAAACAAAAAACCCAAGAAACTTGTAAGATGCATATATATACTGCATATATTTAATTGAATAAATACTATACAGTATGCTGTATATGAGTGAAGTCATAGTGTATAGTGTATCTATTGTATACCAAACTGTATTACAACTATGAAACACCAAGATACGCTGAACCTTAATGTTCAGTGTATCTGCACACAAATGGAACTCAGAGCCCTTGGCTGATGCTAAACTATAATAAATTACAGGATGTACAGTGTCTTGAATGATGCTGTTTTCTTTCCCCCCCTCCCTGTTATCCAGGTCACACTTAACTATAGCATGCACCATTCCGAGATGATAGTGATAGCAAAAGCTTTCTGGATCGTTCAAATTCTACAAATCTGACAGTAAAGTCATACGTTTTAAAGAAACAAATATTTAACTAAATGTTCTCAAATTATACAATGTTTGTTATCAGAACAAATTCCATTTAAACATAATAATTGTGATTTGTTAACCGTGATTACGTTCACACAGAGCCATGGAAAGAACATTACGCTAATGTAAATTTGAAATGTTTAAAACGGTGACATTCATGGACAGGCAAAAGTATGGCAAAATGGCAATGTGAATACATATATATATACATATATGTAGTCAATAAATGCACCGATTTACATACAAAAATTACATTTATAGGGTACTTTTAGTATTTATGCTAACTTCCGTGAACTATTTTGAGGCTCCGTTGCTGTGATAAAACGGTCCATTGGAGTGAACGAGATGACACAACTCTCTCTCTACATGGCTCTGCCTTCACAGTGTCGTTTATCTGCTCTGTCAGTGTGCGACCAATCACACGTGCCATGAGAAAGATAAGATGAAGCCGAGGTTTAAAGAGAAAGGAGTTCAGAGTGCCAGAGTGCCAGAGAGAAATTGAGATATCTGAGATTAAAAACGAGTGCAAGTGTGAGAGTGAGAGAGAGAGAGAGAGAGAGAGAAACTGAGAGAAACTGAGAGAAACTGAGAGAAACTGAGAGAAACGCAGAGCACGGCTGGGCAGGTGTCATGGCCGTCTCTCACTGGGAGTTGGGTGAGGTAATCCATTTTGACAGGACAGCCAACTGAAATGCACAGGACACTGACGGGCTGCCCATCCCACTCAGATGGGCAGCACAAGCACTCTTGACAAGGCAGATGATGCTTAGCTCCACCTCTCTCTCCCCCTCTCCCATCTCTCTCTCTACCTCTCTCTCTCCCTCTCTTTCTCTCCCTCCCTCTCCCTCTTCTACTGACTCTGCGCCTCCCCTTCTATGCTGTGTTATCTGTGGAGGGGATAAAGGGATCAGAGGGTGGCTGCGTGGCGGGGGGAGGGGAAAGGGTGTGATTGCAGTGCGTGTCCAAAAAAACAAAAAAAGAGGGAGGAGAACAGCGTGGCGATAAGGGGGACGGTTCCGTTGACCTCTGCGGAGAACGTGGTGACTGGAATTAGAGTTGAGAGGCGGTTTCTTAAGGGACAAACTAAAGTAAAGGTAAAGGTAAATGTGCCGGCTGCTGGATCAGACCTCATAATGTCTCCGCTGCCTTTTAGCTTGGTGTGTTCTACAGGGAACCTACGCTAGCTGTTTGTCAATGTAATAAAGCAAAACACACAAATTGTGTTGCTGTCGTAAAAAGCCCTGTGTCAGTTTATGTCGGGACAGCTTATTGTGATTGGTCCTTTCTATACAGTATGACCTCAGCAAACTCTACAGTATACTGTATGTCACTCCATATCTAACCCAGTACTGAGAAATGTGTTGTTTGATAAGCTCGAATAACGGTAAGTCAAAAAGTATGGGGGGTTTTGTCTATGAAATGACTAATTTAGATTCCTGTCACATACATGTTTGTTCTGATTCCTGAACACATACTGTGTGACAGGAATCTAATCTACCCAGGCAGATGAGTGACAGTTCAGCCTCAACGCTGACTCAAGCAAAACAAGAAATACAAGATAATCAAGGCTTAGTCTCAGCCTCTTCCGTTCATTACCGCTATGTCACATGAGCAACTGTGCTGAGCGACTGATGCATATATGTTCGTATAGCTCAACACTTTACTCTCTGACTTTCGAGAAGTAACACTCTCTACATTGGCTGTTTGCATTGTCACTCAAGCATGTCTCCGTATAATTTCTGGTGCAACGATAGCACAGTTCTTTATTTACTAATTAAAAATGTTCAATTAATTTTAATCAGTAACCGTAGCCTACTAATCTTAAAGATTTACAATACCTGTAAAACAGCCTCCTTTAGTTTTCCTCATTGCAAGTTTTTAAACTACAGTGGGTGTGTGATTTCATAATGATGATGATGATGATTAAATATGTGTCAGTGTTGTGGAGGCTACCCAGGTGCACACTGGGTAGTCAGCCTGTCACAAATGTGTCCTTTGTCTGAAACTACCACTACTGTACTGTATGTTTGTAATCAGCGCTGTAGTCAAGACAACGATTTGAGTCAGAATTGGGATAGCTGGTATATTAATCCACCAGTAATGTACTAATAAAATGTAAATAGAACACTGTAATATTCAGAGGAGAACAGAATGGACAATGGTGAATGTTAGTATATAGTACAGTAAATGGACATTATATCAAAATAAGGAACATATTAAAATATTCTACAAAAGGTCCATACCCTTAAAAGAAAAATAGGATAAACTAATCTTAATGCAGATTACAGAAAAAAACTGTCCTATGGGACAGTCTCCCTTTTTAAAAATACATTATCCATCTATATTTCTGTACAAAACACAATTAAATATTTTCCCGAGGCAAACATGAACACTCACACAGTATGTAATAGCGAATCACTTGCCAATGCTGAATTTAAAATAGTTATACTTTATTTCATAAACAATATCTAAATTATTCTCGGCTGGTCACATACACAGTAAAGATATAAAATGCTTTCATTTAAACAGATTAAATAAGGTGGACAAGCCTATCTAAGAGAAGTACAGATTTGGTCCTAGAACTGAACTGTCACTCAACTGGTTCAAAACATTTCCACCACAGAGATGCAACCTGCCGACAAATCCCATTAGCAAGGCATTAAATCTGCAGGTTGTTTTCTGCAGATGAACCTGTACTGTACTTTGACTAGTACTTATCATCGGCTTATAGAAATTAAACCCATATTGGTACGTGCAGAATGGTATTGGCTACACATCTATCCTTTTTGAGTATTATAATTAATATTTGCTACAGAAACACTGATGTGAGGGAGAAGAAAAGAGGATGAGAGAGAAAGAGAGAGAGAGAGAGAGAGAAAGAGAGAGAGAGACACAGAGATTCACCAACCCAATGTCTTTATTTACCATTCAACTTGTTGTTATTGCAGCTCGACTATATCTGAACAGAATACATATATACTAGAGGGCAGAGGCAGACCAACATAATCACACGAATAGCGGATGGATACATGATTTAAATACTCAAATAAATAACAGATCAGCACATTGTTTTGTAAAAATAGCCATAGAAACGATCACATTACCCCCCTATTTTAAGGAACCCTAAGGACTAGATAGTTCTTTACATGTTGGAAGACTATCATGTTGGGCTAGACTAACGTGACATAATGCTAATGTAGCCGCCTAACAGCCAGATATTGCAGATATTGTGCAAGATCATAGACACCATCTGTGCAAAGAAGTTGTGCTCTCCTATACAATATATAAAGTGTGAACATGTTTCCATTGTATATATTAATTACATTTTTTAGAAATGTTTTCCACTACAGAACGACACTAGACAACATTACTGTAATAATCATTCTGCTGTGCAGAATGATTATTCTGTCAGTCATATAGTTCAATTAGAAATGTATTTTGTTTAAGAGTACAGCTAAATGCACACATCACAAAAGCCACTCACATAATGTATAGAACCACACAGGCCATTGAATGGTGTAAAGTAAAGTAAACAAATAAACAAACATTCTCTGACCCGGTGTGTTGCAAACCAAACCGATCATCCCCCCCCCCTCCCCCCGTTTCTGTACACTGAGCTGCCCATCCTTCCTCTTGTGGGTCCATCAGTCCTAACTTAGTGAGTGAAGCTGCGGAGGAATGCCTGAAAATGTACCCTGGGGCGTAACTTGTGCTGGGCCACACAACGATTTCCTGTGCTGTGCCTTAAGAGAAACTGTGCAAACGCTACTGTGCTTTCTGCCCGCTGGTACAGGTGTTGTTGTTGCTACAGTACTGTACGCTAATAAGCCGTATCCAGCGGTGGAGGGCGGACAATAGTCTGTGGGTGGGAATATGATGGCCAGGCAGTGTTGAACTTGGTTACATGTTCGTTTTGTGACCATACAAATTGTAAACAGTGGGTGTAACATCTTGAGTCGATATATACAGTACAGGAAAAGAAGTTCGATAAGACATCCTGCCTTTGGAGCAGAGAAGCTACAATTTTTGTTTTGCTTCAGAGCAAAAATGTTCATATTTTCATTTGTAAAAATGCCTGTGCAAGCCTTGAATTCCTCAACAAGAAGAAGGTATTCAGTTTTAGTTTTCTTCTGGCATTGACAGCTGAGCAGTTATGAGGTAACCAAGGAATAAACCATACTGAAAAAAAGAAGAGGAAACAGGAAGTGACTCAACAGTTCTGTGATGGACGGAAGATGTCAACAATGCAAAACATAAATGTATATATCAATATAAGTTTGACACAACAGGACGTTCACAAGATATGTGTGTGCATCCTATGCTAGCAGTAAAACATTGGAGAGGACAGCAGTTAAATATATGCGGCAGATTAAGCAAAAATATTTTCTCATAAAAATTAAGATTAGAAGATTATGTTCTATGTATTTTGTCAAATAAATCCAGTAGGATGATGCAGTCTAACATAACACAAATACATTAGGCCATGTCTAACTCCTGATGTCCAAACAAAACAAAACTTAATGTTATTTAAACTTAGAGGTAGAACTTTAGAGGTAAATGCCTAAAAATGTGTTTCTGTTTTACAACTTTAGGCATCTACCAAAACCTAAACATGCAAAACCCCTGCCTGGCATGTTTATCTAAACATTTTCAGCGGTTGGTACTATATAGATTTCAAGCCATCGGTCGCAGGTGATGCTTAGTTGTGAAACAGTGACAAATATATGTAATGCAAAAAGCATACACAGATGACACTTGTCATGTGATGTCATGAATGTGCAAGAAAAAAAACATCAAGAAAAAAAAACAAGATATTGAAAACCAGAAATAAATGTCAACCTAAAATAATGTAACTTCCATATTACATAAAGACTACAAATATATTTTTCAAAGAAATGTATTAAATTCAATTGAATCCACCCACTCTGCCTGTAAGAAATACAAATACCAGCATCGTCCAACATCAGTAGTATTTTCCTGTTTAAAGATTAACAAAATAATGTGTTAATAATTTCACTAGTTTGCAATACATGAGCTGTATAATGTCTATAATGAATGTCAACACTACAGTGGCAAAATAATGTCGCTGTTGAAATGTGGCGTATATAATTTTTGCAATAACATGGACATGCCATTCCCTGTCAGCATTCAAATGGGTCCTTGTTTGACATTACACAGCTCTGTGCCTTTAGACAGACGCCTCTTTATTCCCTTCCATTATCTTAAATGTCTGTTGTGCTAATGATTTGAGGCTAATCTGTCTATTACTGTAACTGAGAGGCTAAGGCTGAAGGCCTTGCTGTTCGAGGGCCAGATGCACAACGTGCTGAGAAGTGCCAAACTATGTTTGTGTAAGAATGCTTACAGTTTGTGTCTGTGTATTGAGGTGTTTAATCTAGGATAACAGCAACATAAACCTATAGAGAAGGACAATTATTTAATGGTTACACTTGAATGTATTGTCAGGAAAACCAAATGCAGTTCTTCATGGGATTAATTGTAGAGTACTCTTTTAAAGTGTAACTGCACCCTAAAATTTGTTGTTTTTTTAACTGTGAATGACATAATAGGATTGCCCTGTGATGAGACACATCAATGCTGGTGTTAATAGTGGTTTAAGTTTTTATAAAAATCTGCATTTTATGGGCTGAAAACAGAACTACACGTCATATCCGTTAAAAATCACCCCAGTCAGCTCATGCGTCATGAAGTTAAAGTGTCAGCAGGCTCAGAGCTGGGGTGCAGCTACACTTTAAAAACTGCATCAAGCTGACAACACATGACGATCGACAAAACCACTGTAGCGGCTGTTTTTGTTGTGGTTTGTATTTCCACTGTCGAGGGTGTGTTACAGATTTAACCTCCAGGTCGAATCAAGTTCAGTTATTTCAAACACTGAACTACTGTAGGTTTGCTGTTGACCTTTTAAAAGACACCCAATTAGAATGCAGCATTCTGTGTCGTTCTAGAATGCAGGGTATAGGCTCTGAGCTCTCATTTAAAGAGACAAAGGTCACATATTGATGGTTGAGCTCAGCTCCCGGTGCTGACTAGGCACCCAGCTTAACACCAAGCAACGTGTACACTGCGTGTCATGTGTTGGTAGCTTCACAGGAACTTGGCAAGAGAGAAGGGGAGAGGTCGGAGGGCAAGGGTTACATTCCAAGGAGAGTCCAAGAGGTCAGGCAGGGGGTATTGCAGAGGAACAAGACAGCAAATCAGCTGCAAGGTAGTGATAATAGATATTGCATCTAGTGATTTAATATTATTATTATTATTATTATTATTATTATTGACTCTGTAAAAATTGTACATTTCTTATGTGCAAAAAACATTGCTATCTCAGCAATAAAGTTATACTTAATGAAGTTATACGTTACCATCCTTGTAAAAGCCAAACTAGTGCACATACTACTGTACATACATGTGTTTTTCAGGCCTTATCAATAATCAGAATGATTTTTGATTGATTGGTCAGGTGTTACTGTAGTTGTCATGATGGATTGTCTGTGCTTCACAAGCTTCACCGAACACCCAAAAGGGTTTAGAAATAGCCCACCACCATCCCAGTGCAGAGAAGAACCATGGTTACCATGGAGACATGGTCACCGCTGTTTGTGTGTGTGTGCGTATGCGTGGGTGTGCATTCATTCATGCTTTGGGTTAGGGATGTAGCTGGCTGGTGCTGGGAGGTTATTATGCCTGGGAGAGCCGTGGAACAGGGGGTCAAGTAGCACAAGACAAACACAATTCTGGAACAGGCTGCGGGCCTGTTCACCTCCAGTTAAACCAGTTCAGCAGAGAAAAGGCAGGGATTTTTTTAAACAACGACTCAATGTATGCCATGCAATTCTAAAATTACATAATATATTAGTGAGAGTAGCATTGCCGATCATCCATAACGTAAATAATTAATTGTGAAACTTAATTTGTTACCATCTGTTGCCCTAATTAAAATAACATGTATTATTTATTCAGCTTCACATGCCTATCCAATTCGAATAAACAGAGTAAAGGCAACGACGTAACTATCACAACAAATATTTGTATTATTATTATTATTATTTTCTACAGTGCATCTCTTTGACTTGGCGGAGCTGGAAGGTGAACTGGCCATCGCCTGGTGAGCAACTCACAGCTACAGCTTGTTCCCTGTTGAGTCTGAAACAGCAGATCCCGTCCAAAATGAGCTGGAGCGGAAACACATGGAGTGGGATGGAGAAGCAAGAGGGTGGAGTTCAAGGAGGGCATTCACTTTGGACAGCAGTGCTCGCCCCACCTTGGCCACTTACTGTACGACGACTGACACTCGTTTTTCAAGATGTTTACGAGGCTTCAAGTGAAGCGTTATGATTACGCTACCCCTTTAGCGTTTTTGTTACTTCTTATCTAATAGCAATAATAACAAAACTATCAATGATACTGAGAATCTTTTAAAAATGTTTTAGAGGTTGGTCTTTTAAAACAACCATTTCCCCTCATAATACAAATGTGGGCTTTTATCTATATGCAATGGTGGTAACTTTGCCCTACTGATTTATTGTATGGAGTGGTATGAATATGGATGGATGTGAGCTAATCAATTTCAATTGATAAATTATTTCGATTATATTTTATTCCCTTATTTATCATGCCAGGAGGGAGCATTCCATTGTTTGGTTGTTTCTAAAGCCTGCATTTCAAATGCTAGTTATCAGGAAGATTGTTTCTCATTGTGGGGGCTTAATACATTGTACAATGGGTCTCTTTTGGCAAATATATACTGTACTGATGCTATTAAAAGTAAATTTTCTGGACGTAATAAACAACACTGCTTTAACACTGACACTTATCTTTTAAAAGAACTCTGAATAAATTAAAACCATGTCAGTTTTTAGTAAGAATAGTTAATTAAAGTATAGTCTAAGCAGAATAAACTCTATTGTATTACAATATTATTGTAATCTATTGACAATTTTAGAAAATCCTTCCCATCAAGATAATTGTTGGAAAGACCATTCTGATTTTGGGCTTTTACAAGTTGTTCCGCTCTGCAAATTAGTCTGGAATCTCTCCACTATGTTTGCCATAGAGGTGGTGACAATTAGTGTCATTCAAATCGAATAATTAGCAGGTGAAAGGACGTCCTAATTAAAAAACACTGGACACCTTCGATCAGAACATGATTAATGCCGCCTCAAAAACTGTTTCCAGTTTTCATTATGCCAAGCAGAACAAAATGTGTAGCAAAGTCAGGTAGTTTTAGTAGAAATCCCTGTCTTGTGAATTACTTACTGTATGACTTTCCGAACTCACATGAACCACTGACAAAAATGCCCGGTAAATACATTTGTTAATTTATTTCGAATTTTCTTTGTAGTTTTAAAAATGTTGCTTTGTAAAAACATCCTATTGGTAGGTGTTATTTTGCTTTTATAGATTACACTAATTGTAAATATGGATATTTTTGGCAGTGACCATAAAATAAAATATTGATATTTGATTGATTGCATGGGTTTGCTTTTCTACATGTATGTTATTGCTGAAATAAATATACAATATATAAATGTTACTTAACATAGCCTAGAAAGTAGTTTCCCTGCATGTACTCTATAGGCAATTATAGCATGTGCTGATATATTTAATTACAGCGTTATCACACATATATAAAAACAACTCCATGTTAAAGTTGCAATACTTTTGGGTTATGGAATCATTTCCAATAAAAATCATAATTTGAACAGCCAGATTTAATAGTAGAAAGTCAATATATACCGTCTTGAGATCAAAACGTTATCTATAAATTGTGTTTATAAGGGCTCCAACATGTCACCCAAAGTAGTTTAAGATAAATTCAACATTCAATGTTCATTTGTTCATATGAACAACTGTCATATAGCCGCAACAGCCAATCACAGCACATTATTTGATCATAACAAGCTAAAAAACTCTCTTACACTGTACAGTATAATAGGCTAAAGACTGTGGAGGATATATGAGAGACCATACTGGATCAAAAATAACACTATTTGGTCTCCATCTGCTATCATATCAAAAATATAAGGATTGTACCTTTACGTGTTTCCATTGATTAGAGTTACTAGAGGGATATTTCCAGGTTCCAAACACTGCAACAATCATCAATTATCAACATGGTTAGTAAACATGGACAGCAGCATTGTTAGCACGATTAGCATTTCATATAAATAATTAAATATTTTATTAGGAATAGTATTAGTTGCATTGTAAAACCAGCAGGTACTGTACAAAAAACATGAGCAATTTTTCCAAAAATGTACTATTAATAATAGCTTTGAGTATTGTATAAATCTTTAACTAAACTAATGATATGTCGAGTAAAATATAAAGTGCAATCAGTTGAAGGCTTAGTGTCAAGGGTATAATTTGTATTATAGAAAAGCACATCATCAATTGTTTGTCCTGTTTAATTTTAATGTAATACCTTAATCATCAGATCCTTCATTCTCGATCCACAACCTCCCCCACAACCTGAATGTGTTTGCAACAACAGTGCATGTCAATAAATGAGCAATTTAATGTTCTAATACAAGTGTTGGCAACCATACTAGGGTCTAGTGTATGTTTGTTACTCTTTAATATTGCAAATACATAACCATGTGTAGTAATGGCAATAATGCTATATCTATA
>JAODOY010084503.1:0-14253 GCA_025399855.1 Forbesichthys papilliferus
CTCCCCCCCCCGTCCCCCCCTCCCCCCCGGCCCCCCTTCCCCAGACCAAAACAACACACATGGGTACGTAACATACACACATGCACAGAGACACAGAGGCAAACACGCACACACCTCCTCATGCACTCATGGAGGGAATAGAAATGCAGACACACACACACACACACACACAAACCACATGCGCTCACACACTGAATAGGCCACGATTTGCATCTAGGCCAAGGCATCTCCACCGCCAGCTCTCTCCAGGGAGAGCAGTGAAGCTTTTGTTGCCGTTCTTTCACAATAGGCTTCACGCAGATGGAATCTTTCGCCGTGGCTCCAGAATAGAAGAGGTGCGAATGGAGCCTTTTAGTGTCAGGGAGCAGGGAGCGCTAAAAATATAGAGAAATTATCCTCAGAAGGAAGCACATCCTTTAGATGCTCACTGCCGAAACACGTGTAGCTCTGATGGGAAATATGTTGTGTATAAAGGATGGGCTATTTTTGGCACATATGTGTCACTTTGTTAATAAAGAACCCTGACATCAACCCTGCAAGTGTTGCTTATACAAGCACCACAGCTGTTCATGGCACTTTGTGGCCTCTGTCTATATTTAAATGATGTATTTATTTCCCTTTGATAATCGTGGACTAACACTGGTTAGATAAATACACTATAGAGGGCCAAAAAGACATTGTCTTGGTCAAGGTCAAAACAATGGCCCACAATAAATGTCATTTTACTTGTGGCTGCCATACAAGGGCATAATCAAATATTTTAGAATGATATTTCTCTCTGGCATGATATTATAATATGTAAAGGTCATTTATTTAAAGGTCATCCTGCTGACACTGCATATTGTTGGTGCTGGAGTTTGTTCTTGTCCCCTCCTCAAAAGACATACTGTACCCCAAGACAAGTGTAACGTTCAGGGTTAACCCTTCGCCCGTGTTACCAGCGCCTCGCACCCACGCGCGTGCAATCAGCTGATTGCCTTCAGCCGTGTGGGTGTGAGGGCATATAGGCTGGTGACACTCAGGGGACGTTGTGGGTTATTGTTTCGTGTTTCATGTTGATGGTATGTGGTTTTATGTTCGTCCGCTTAGCCCTTTGTTTCCGCTTGCTTTGGTTGCCTGTCTTGAGTTTTACTGGATTAAACGCCGAGCGCGTGGCTCGTCGTCCTCTACTCTGCATCTCTGTCTTTTCCTTTTTCGTACATTTGCACTCGCTTCACGACACGGCGGTACAACGAGAAGCGATTGAACCCTTTTCACTCCTCGTGTGTTGTCTGTGTGTGGAATCCCGTCATGCACAGACCGCTAAAGACTCACCTCTGGTTCCAGACTTGGGATTTTGAGATTTGACTAAATCTTTAGTCCAGACTCAGGGCTCAAAGGCTGTGTTGGATTTGGACTCTAGCTCACCGCACTAGACTCCAGTTTCACAACACATCCCTTCTTTTTCAGAGAACCGGTAAGAAATGGGGGTTCGTACGAAACTCGCAGATTGGTTTTAATGTAAGATTTGATCATTGTTGCCCCCTCCAACATAACCTGGGTCTGTCGCCATGGACACTCATACCTGGTTGTTGGTGGTTTTCACACATCCTCGCTATGTAAATTCAGGTTTACATAGCGAGCATAGCAAAGCTCAGTTCCCCCGTGAATGTGGATCATAATGTCAGAAGCTAAATGTTCTCTATATACACATTGTTCACATACAGCAATTTCTTTATACATACAGTAATGTCCCATTACCCAGTTGTATTTCTACAGATTGTAGAAGTAAAACTGCCATACACCCTTTTTTTATTTTTTACTGTGACTGCAGATTAGGTTTCATTGTTTGAGAGAAAAAAAAAAGAACATTACAGCAAAGCTCCCTACAGAGTTAATAGATCGCATCAATCTTAAACATAATGCAAGACTCCGATAGGGATTAAACATGTTCTGTTTTGTAGACAAGGAACCAGCTGTACTGTATCTATACAGTATGCCCTGAAACAAAACCTCCAACTGGGAACGGATTCAGGCAAAAAAAGTTTACAAATAAAAATATATAGAGATGTTAAAAAATAAAAGCTATACCTACAGTATGACACCTCCTTTAAAATCTATCAAATAGCGTCTAAGTATACGCAACAAAGAAATAATACGCTGAGAAATTATCAGGCATTTTAAGAACTGCCATCATCAACTGCCATTAACCTTGACTCATCTCCTCTCATTTTCTATGAATGTGTCATATACAGTATATCAGCCACTTTGCTTCATATCTATTACACTCACAATAGACAGGCGATATCTTCCCAATACTGCACGTGCTGTTCTTTGAGCGACTAACACCAGCAGAAGGTAGTTCTCAGGCAGCAGACTAGTCTAGTCACAGGGGGTTGTGTAGCTGGAAGCATCTGGTTGTCTGTCAGCTCTGCTGTTTCTATGCTGCGTTTGCAGCAGCTGTGATGGAAGCACGGACAGTCCAGGACAGAAACCTCACACACACATGCACGCACGCACGTACGCGCACACGCACGCACGCACACGCACGCACAAAGCAGTCTCATACAGCATGTAGTAGAAGCAGGTTGTAAGCAGTCACTAAATTAAAAATATTCCAGCCACAGAACTGATCCTGAAACAAGTTTTTGTAATTATTATTTATATTTAGTTATTATGATCATTATTATACACATTTTTTATTGTAATTGGTGTTTATTTAAGATGAAAACGAAGGGATGGAGGAATTTTGAGTGATTTGATGACAAAGATACATTTGGATAAATTCACACCCATTGTTCATTGCTCAGTAATTGTAATTGATTGAACGCTCTCTAGTCTCTACTGGCCAGTCTAGTCAGCCAATAACTGCACTCCAACCCCCACGCAGATGTTCTGTCAGAGGGGAACCTCTGGGGGACTTAAGCTATTACACCGCCGTTGATGAAGCGCATACATTACACACACTTATACACACACAGACACACACACTCGCACACCTATACACACACACACTCATACATCACACACACTTATATATATACACACACACACACACTCGCACACCTATACACACACACACTCATACATCACACACACTCATATACACACACACACACACACACACTCGCAACACCTATAAACACACACTCATACATTACACAAACACATACACATGCGCACGCACACGCACACTAATACGCACACACGTGCATAACACAAGGACACTCATGCACACACGCACACACAAGCACACTCACACAGACTCATGCACACACACACGCAAGCACACACACACGCAAGCACACACACACTCATATACACACACTGCAGAATTGTGTGTTCGTGCGCACGTATTACCATGTGCTTGAGCATCTGTGCGTGTGTGTGTGTGTGTGTGTGTGTGTGTGTGTGTGTGTGTTTTACGGCCTGTGGGTAACAAGGGAAAGCGCAGAAAGATACAATGTCAGATAACGGAAGTGTGAATATGCCGATGCAAGGGGAGTGTGTGTGTGTGTGTGTGTGTGTGTGCATGTGCGCGTGCATGTGTGTGCGTGTGTGTGTACGTGCACATATGCGTGTGTGCGTGCATGTGTGTGTGTGTGTGTGTGTGTGTGTGTGTGTGTGTACGTGCACATATGCGCGTGCATGTGTGGTAATGATGTGGCTCGTACATTTGCTGCCTGTGCATACGCACATGCTAAAGGTGCTCGCTCTATGCTCTGGCACTAGTGCGGACGTCAGTGTCGGTCAGATGTTTTAAAAGGACCATCTGGTCCTTCTCCTGCAAACCTCCCTCTGCTCCCATCTAGTTAGCACTCAGATAAAACCACTGCCTCCCCAGGGACCATTTAGCCAGCTTGTTCACGACTGAAAGTACGATTAGCTGTCTAATATGGTCAGATGGGTTCAATTCTAGAGACTCTTGGTGGAAGTTGAACGTTTACTGCCGTGCGTGACAGCTTTGCACACCCTCATTTACAAGTTGAAAATGTTTAACTAAGCTATAAAACAAGTTTTTCTGCTTATTTGAAAAAAAAACACATTTAATCAAATTTATTTGTCTTTTATTAAGTTTTAACATCTGATTTTGTTTGTTTCAAGTAACTTAAAAAGTGTCCATATCAATGTGTTTGTTTGTATGGCATATTTCATACATGATCAACTTAACACGCTTAAAAACAACAGCACAGACAAAGAAACACACAACAGAATATAGCCGCAAGCAGCAATGATAGGAGTCCAAGCGCAACGCAACCTTGAGGACCCTTGAAGAAAGAACACAAACTGAAGCATTTGAAAGTACAGTATGTCAGTATGTGTGGGCTTAGAACCGAGGTTCCAATCAGAATATTACGTAATCTATGAATGAATGATGATTGATGAATGATGGCTATATGTATAACCTAACATGCCAGATTAATTGTTGTGTATATATTGTCCATTGAAACTGTATATAAACGCGAAGCTTAGTAAATTCAGTTGCTGCTCGGACAAATTAAAAATGATTCCTAGGCTTTCCAGACTGATTCTCATGGCGAAATTAAACTGAAGCTAATGGATGTATGAATGAATGGATGAAATGCAAATGGTTAGCTAATGATTTACCTACACTACAGTATACAGTATATGTCTACAAATATACTGTACATAATGCTGTAAATTAAATGAAAATCCCTCATTGTCAATGTTTATATATCAGACAGTGTGTGATGGTCACACACCATATATTGTGCTCCTCTGCAGATCCTGGGATGAGTTCCACGACTGTGCCAACATGGCGATGGCAGGCTGTCCAGAGGAGGCCTCGGCCGTGTGGGAGTCCCTCCGCCAGGAGTCCAAGAAGATGCAGTTCTCCGGCAACTTGTACGACATGTGCTCCAACCGAGACGCCCGCCCGCCGACCACTGTCTCCCCGCGCAGGACCTCCCACCGCCAGGGAGACGTCAACCAGGAGTCCCTGAGGGGTCGTGGAACTCACTCGACTACTGTGGGTGCCACGCGTCTCCTGGTTCTACTTCCTGCGCTGGTGTCGCTGCTGCTGATGCCGTCGTTGCCGCGTTCTTGGGTGTAACGCGGCGGCAGGACTACAGTGTGTGTGTGTGTGTGTGTGTGAATAGACTTGCAGACTTTGTGGACTCCCCTCTTAGTCGTACACACGCCTCTAGAATCACCCGTTTGTCTCAGCGCTCCAGGGAGCTGGATGTTTCTAACTGCATGCTCAGAGGTCTGGCGGCTGTTTTGATAATGTGTCTTTTACCGCTATGCTCTTTCATACATTGTCTGGCTTTTAATTAGTCTCTGTCGGACAGACACGCACGCACACGCACGCGCACACAGGCGCACACACGCAAAAACACACACGCACACACGCACACACACACGCACACACACAGACACAGGCGCACGCATGCACAAATACACACGCACGCACACACGCACACACACAGACACAGGCGCACGCATGCACAAATGCACACACGCACGCACACACACACACACACAGGCGCACACAAACATGCACAAACATGCACGCACTCATGCACTCACACACACACACAGATTTAAATACACAGATGTATCTCCTCCCTCGCTCTAAATGACATCTCACTGTATCTCATAAATGTGAGGATTATATAAGACAGTTCAAGCGGGGATCTCTCACTGAATCCTACAGTAATGAGAGGTGAATGCTAACATGCAGTTCTTTCCTATAATAATCACTATGAAATACACCACACATCATGCTAGGCTTACTTCAATCAGGAGACTGGGTGAATGAAAATATAACTTTAGCGTTTGTACTATGAATGAGATGAAACAGTAGTTATACCATGTTCTTTGATACATGGACTCCACTGAATATTTTATGCGCTGTATAAATATTTCAAAGAAGCATTAGGATAGAAGATAGTCCTGCTGGTGATAAAGGGTCCCAATGGTGTCTTGATGAACAGCTTGATGATTTCTTGGTAGAACAAGAGCTGAAGATGGTGCCTCCTGCACCATCTTCAGGCCTGTTAGCTCGATACGGGTGGAAATGAGGTGGAGATGGGCTCAGCAGCTTTAAAATCAAGTCAGCGGTTGTAACATAAAACTTATTCAGCAAGTATCTACTCTCTGTCTTCTAGCTGTCCGTTCTGTAGGCGCGCTGAAAAAATAATCTGGTGTTTCTACAGAGCCCTAGCTCTATCAATGGGAAAACAAATCAGTGATGCAGACCGCACCAATCAACAATAATTAGCACACATTTTCAAGTCTCATTATGGCTCATACACAGACTATTACAGTAACAATCATATTTGATATGTACAGCCCCAATTTTCTAGTTATCTAAATCAGATCTCTGTTTCTTACAGGATAATTTCAGCATTAACAATTAATTAAAAACAATTTTACCAAGAAAACTCTGAATATAATAATGAAATCAAAGACTTGAAGGCACAGGCATCTAGGGAGCTGGACAGTAAATATATCAATTACATTTACCAAATGAGCTAAATGCACAAGGAGGCGTAAAACCTCAAATGGTTTTCTGTGTACTGGGAAGGAATAACAGGTTGTTTCATTAATCACACAGGCATGCTAGAAGTAAACAGACAAATATGGCTCAGAGTAGTCCATCCTGTCACAAAATGTACAATTATTTTAAAGTCCCATTCTCAAGGTTGGGTAGGTTACTTTTTTAATGTAATCCGTTACAGTTAGTAGTTACTAGGCTAAAATTACAATCAGTAACCTTACATTACCTAAATGTAGTAACATAATCTGATTTCTTTCCATTACTTTTAGATTGCTTCACGCCTAAACATTCTTCATTGAAATTCCATCCAAAGCATTTTACTGTGTTGGCAGTGCCAAATCATTCTATTTTTGTGACTGTTTCGTTTATGTTGCTTAGGGGATCAGATTAAAGTAAGATTTTTTTTCAATTATTGATTGACATTAATGCAAGGTTAATAATAGAACAAATTGTGTGCATTTTTAAAAGTAGTCCTAGTGCTATCTAATAAAATATAACAAAATAAAAACTGTAATCTGATTCCACTATACAGTTACAGTAAAGTAACTGATTATATATAATCAGTTACTTCCCAAACCTGCTCATGAACAATAATTGTTTGCTATACAGTAACTATGCCACATTTTTTAAGTATAGTTCATTTGTGTGTGTATTTACAGAACATATATTTGTTAAGGGTAACCCTTTTTGATTCTATATGTTATAGATTAGATTTACCTTTTCTAACAGTAGATCTCTCATATTCAACATGAAACTCCAGTGTTCTATTTTTCCATTGTGAAAACGAAACATCTCTCCAGCAAATGTCTCATATAGTAACTCTTCTCCCGTATGCGATGCAGTAAGGGTGAAGCCTGCGTTTATTTAGTGCTTGCCCATGCAAACTCTGTCTGCAGCGTAGTGTATCCTGCTTTGCTCTAGTCAGAATGGGAATTGCCTCTGATGCCAAGTACACTGTATGTCTCAAGAACCATTGCCTGGTCCTA
Source organism: Forbesichthys papilliferus (assembly GCA_025399855.1). Taxonomy (NCBI): domain Eukaryota; kingdom Metazoa; phylum Chordata; class Actinopteri; order Percopsiformes; family Amblyopsidae; genus Forbesichthys; species Forbesichthys papilliferus. Next base: position 7,489 of record JAODOY010084503.1, read on the forward strand.
TAAAGGTTGTTATTCCAAGTGGTTGCAGCAGGCAGCTGTTTGTGCTTGTTTCAATATCACAGAGACCACTAGATAAGAGCCGAAAGAGTGAGACAGCATCTGAAACAGAACCTGGTTGTGGCGCTCTTATTTTCTCATACATACCAAATCAAAGGAAACAAACTTTAAAAAGAGTTTTGTGCATAAAGAACAAACAAATATCCTCAATATGCTCCCAACACTTGCATCCCTAAAGTAACTGGTACAAACAAATGTGATAAAAGATACCAGATCTAGACACACACCTGGTTCACCTTGAGAGACTCTCAGCTGTTTGCATTGCCAGGGGGCAAGTGTATTTTACTGCCTGAAGGCCTGAATAAGTACAGAGGATTAAGTATGCACAGCTCAAATCGTGGTTAATCTAATCTGCCCTAATACTGAATATAACCCTCACAGGCAAGATTGTTGCATTAAATGCCCATGAGTTTGGACTGCATGGTGTTGTAGTGGATGATGCTCGTTCTATTTTTGCTAGGCCTAGGCCTTATTTTCCGGTCTTTTCCATTCTGTTCGGCTCAGACCCAAATCCCATCAATGTACATCCTGACAGCTGCTTCTATAGAGCTTGGCTGTAATGGCATTTTATTAAATCACAAGGGAAATTAAAATTAGAATGTACAAATTAATTCAATAATAACTCTTAACATAAACACTCATCCTTTATATTTCTGTACATTAACCACAGCTAATGGTTTTAAAGATGGTCTTGTATGATAAAAAGGAATAAAGGGTTTTATTAGTTCCAGAGTGACTTTGCAAAACATACTTGACAGGGTAAGGGAAAAAATAATATGCTAGAATGGTTTAAGTCTGATATAAATCTATTTTAAAACTGATTTAATAATGTGTAATCTTGTTATTACAGTTAGATGGGTAGAGCGGTCATTCACATTTGGTCTTTCATTGATGTCAGTAACGTTTGATTGAAACATTTCACCATATATACATTACAGTACCTTGCCAGACAAATTGTGTTACCGTTTCATTTTGAGTGCTGTCATGAGGTTAACAGTGCTGTTGCATAATTTACACTTCCACATATGGACCAGAAATGCTTATTAGACAGTGCATGTGCTACAATATGGAGAGAAGAAAACAATAACACAGAGACATATTTTATCTTGAAGAGCAGATAGAAAAATCTGATTTAAACCTTAATATCAATCCAGCTGCAAAAATGACTAAATGTGGCACAATTATTACAATATTAGTTCACGGAGCATCGTACCTGGAGCAGGAAAGAAACCATAGCATTGTTTTTAAATACTCTATATCATGAAAATCAATGTTATATTCTAATCTAATCTAAAACATGATTCTGCCTAATATTTCTCTCTGTGGTTGTCATATTCCTGTAGCCAGCCATTGTTTCAGTAGAGTATACCCATACCTTACCCAGGCTTTGCGCAACAATTTCTCTTAGCTCAGCCTTTGCTGAGATCTAGAAACACTGTTCCCATTAAGGTCCAATTAGTCACTCTGAAGGGGAAGTCAGTCAGTGACCAGTGGGGGTGGCTCTTGGTGCAATGAAGGAAAGCATTAAATATATATCTAAATATAGTCCCAACAATAGTGACTGGTGGCGGTAGAGCTAGATGAGGTGGTAAGAACATCTGATTGGTTGAAGGCTACTCCAATAGTTTCAATATGAATCTGAAGGTCTACATTTTGATGCAATGATCCAATAGATTTTCTGGAAAACACCTTTAGGTGTTTGAGCTCATTGGGTAGATGTGTGGGTGTTTGGGTGTGTTTATCAAAAGATAGTTTAAAGAGGAATTATGGTGACTGAGGATATGCTTGGCCTTACCTGCTCTCAACCATATCGGAGGGAGAGTTGGTTCTGATATAACGTGTTCAACACGTGGTCAGGGTGTTGTTGACATGTCAGCAAACTATTCTTATAACATATAAACATATAAGCGCACTTGTGCAACACCACCCCAAAACCCCAAAACCTAAACTCCAGTTCACATTTGAAACACAACAGTGAACAAACCACAAAGAGGAGGGGATTAGTACGTATCTCGGAACATCGAGGAAACACCAATTCAGTTTTTTGTTTTTGTAAATGTCAGTTTCAACTATTGAATTCCGCACACAGGGAGTGTTACTCTATAACAATTTTGCTTTGTTGTCAGAAATGCTTCACCTCTTCTCTGCGTCGACAGAGTATTGACTCTTGAAAATATGAAAGATCATGGAAATTATTTTGTACACAGATGTCACAATAGTTTATCAAAGATATGCTGTATAATCCAACAGAGTATGTGTACAGTGAGAATATTTACATTCATGTAGCTGTGAGCAATATATTTTGTATGCATAGAATAAGACAAACATATTTACAGTAAATGCTGATAACACACAGATGACTTAACAGAGGTGATTAAAACTATAGCCAGATATTTACACATTCATTTAAATGTACATTAAACTGTAAACAATTTATTTTACATAGGTGCTATTGTTGAGTCACTATATTAATCTCAACACTGCAAATGTGTGATTGTTTTGTGTATGCAATAATGTCTTTCTGAGTGAGTTTGTTTGTAGGTGGCAGGAGGCAAAGTGGGTATGAGTGAGTGAGCTAACCTGTGTGTGTGTGTGTGTGTGTGTGTGTGTGTGCACGTGCGCAACAAAGATATCAAATGTCCCTCTCCAGTGTAAATTAGCCCTTTCACTCTCTCATTTCTAGACGACATGTACATCGTGTTATCGATTAAAATGCTCTGCTTTGCTGCTCTGTGATCCAAGTGTTGCTATCTAACCTTGTTTCTGTGTAAAGTAAGCACTTAGCACTCTGTGTGTTCCTATATATGTGAATAGCTGATATACAGTAACACAGGACTACAGCCAGTGTTTGAGCAGAAATGCCATACTCGCTGTCCATCTGTACCATGATCCTGTATACAGGGTGTTCCTATGGCTGAAGACACATCCAAGTCAGCTTTGAAGTACTGCTGGTACAGTATCGCAGTATATCCCTGTCCATCAAACAGAATGGAAACACTTGTTATGCGTTGGATGAATCCAGTCCACTTGGCTGAATGGGATCTAAGGCGTTCCTGGGATGGATTCACGCTATAGAGATCGACATCTAGTGAATTTTTCCAGAACTTGACCACTAAAAACGTTCGTTGCACACATTTGGAATGGTCAGTTTTGCGTATACGTGCGGACGATACCAATGGCACTGCTGTAAATGCACGTTAACAGCTTGACCCTTGACAAAACCACATATTGTGCTGACGCTGCTAATTTCCACATGCCAGAAGCAATCACATCAATGACTATCGCCTGTACATTTCATTTGTACTGCCTGTGTCTTATTACCATGTAACCTGTAAATAGTCTTATTTTAATATATCTATTACCTTCTGTTTTGCCCACACAGTTATGTGTCCTTACTTCCTGCTATAAATAAACAAAAATATTTTGCTAAATCTTTCAGAAACCATGAAACTGATGCTATAATGACCATGATGCTCTTTAGCATGGGAATCACCGGGAATCACAGGCTGTTTATAGTATTTAATAGTTCCCAGGAACCTGCGGGTCACATGGCAGTGAGACAGATAGCCCCAATCCAACCCCCCGGCTCTCAACATAATGGACCAGTGAGGAAGCCAACCTACATTCAGACTCTATTCCACTTTTTGTGTGTGAGAGCCAGGTATAGTCCAGGTCCCGGTGTTTCTGTGGGACATGACAAAGGCACAGTGCTAATTAAACGTGGGGGTTGTTGTAGAAATGTGAGTTACTTAAATAAATACCAGGTAAGTACCTGCCAAAGTGGGATTAATTGACTTTCTTGCGTCGTACAAAAAAAGAGCGGCATGGGGGTTGGAGTTAATTTCAGAGCCAAGTCAGTGCTAAAGAGGATATTCTGGTCAATATTGATGGATCCCCCAAGCTGTTTATGCAAACCTAAGCACAAGAGAGACAGAGAAAGAGAGGTGTAGATTATTCTGTACGTGTTACCATCTTCTTTCTATATATTTTGTTTTCCCTCTGCGGCGTTGGAGAATGTGACTTGCAGGTAAAAGTCATGTTTTTATATTCAGGAGCTGCTCCCGGTTATTTGGATGGCCTTGCATATTAATATTTTAATGGTGCCGGATGCTATGGTAAACAGAAATGCAGCAGTTTCATAGAGCGCAGAAGTCCCCAAGCACTCCAGGTTTAGACAACTATAGGACACAAGTAGGTGTAAACAGTCAAAACACACATACAAACACATTTGTGTGTATCAGGAATCATGTTTGCGTGTGTGTGCGTGTGAGGGTGGCAGGTTGAAAACCAGTGATGCTTTGGGTAGGTCATAGATTTTATCCACATGCTTCCTCTGCAATTCCAACAAGAACAGAAGCTACAATCTTCAACCTCCTGAGGTCTAATTTGTAGAAAGCCTTCCTTTCAAAAACTTTTCTTCTAGTGCAGAGTTGAGAATAGAAAGTACATTTTCAGGTGTATTCTCTAGCATGATACATAACTTTCGTACATTCTCAATAATAAGGCAATTACTTGGTACCAAACTGTAATACCTGGGGAGTGGGCTTCAAGGTACAAATGAAAACCGAGTACCCCTTAATTATCCCTGTGAGGAAATCAGATGAACAGTTTATTCGTTTCAGCTCCTGTCAAGGAGCCAGCTATAATGTCCCACAATGCACCTGTGCTTTCTGCATAATAGGGCAGGATAGGTTGATCACAGACTACATGTCTGTGTGTGTGTGTGTGTGTGAGTGACTGACAGTGTTTGTGTGTGTTTGTTAGTGTGCAACACATTTGTGTGAGAGAGAGTGTAGCTGGTGTGTTTCATATGAAAGTCTTTGTGAATGAATTGATGGATTGACAGGTGTCAATTTTATTACTCTTTATTTACTTTACACACTATTACATTTCCTCCACTGTAGTCCAATAAGGCAAGAAGAACTCATAGAGGAAAAAACAAAAAACACTTGTTCTAAGTGTTTTAAGTAGCTAAGTAGCTAAATATATAAGATAAGTAGCTAAGAGACTAACTACAAACGTCAATAACACAATGTCAGAGTTATATGTATTTTCCAGCAATCATTTCAAGTTGTGATTTGATATTTTGTAATCCAATCATCCATACTTCTCTAATGACAGATTATGATCCGTCAGGACCAATTTCTTTCCCTGTTTGCATAACATAATTCCCAACAGAGGTCCTTCACCCTGCTGTGGGAGAGACGTACTGTAGAGAGGTTGGGTAAGGGAGCAGGCTTTTATTGTCCATAAAATTAACATAAACTTAATATTGCTCTCAGCGGTTCAGTGGCAGCGGAAGGTACAAGAACAGACAATCACTGTAATCGGCATGGATAATAAACAAAAATAACTTTGGGTAAACACACACACACACACACACACACACATACACACACATACACACACACACACACACACACACACACACACACACACACACACACACACACACACACACACACATTCCCAGCACAACAGTTAACAGACAAAAAAAGACATTCGCCGGCGACCTACATTTGACTTTTTGCGGACATGACGCAGGATAACTGACAGATTCATATGACTGTTCCAGTCTAGTAAGATTGTTATAGTCACATTGCACTTAAATGATATTGTAGGAACCTGCTGGCTTCACAAATTACATCACCAAAATGAACATGACATGACGTATTTTAGAATCACTTCCTCTTTGATAAGAAATTAACTTATTTTACTATTAAGGGGAACTTGGATAACCAGTCCACCACAGACAAGTAGAAGCAACTTTTGCAACAGGAAAGAGGCTTTCAGTGTGGAGCAAAACTGTGAGTGTTTATTCCCCTACTAACCCCCATCCCCTCCAAAATGTACATCATTACTGACTGGCTGCGTAGATCTATACGAATTACAGTACAGCCAAAAGAAAAGGGATGAATCAATTAATCAAGTATCAAATCAGGCTAGTTTTAGCTATAAGCAGAAGTTGCTGGTTCGAACTCCGATAACGCCTCACCAAGTGTCGAGGTGTCCTTGAGCAAGACGCCTGATTCTGACTGCTCCCGATGGTCAGGTGGCGTTTTGCGGTGTAGAGCGTTTTAAGTGGCCAGAAGGTTGGAAAAGTGCTGTATAAATGCAGTACATTTACCATTGTTCAAACAATGCAGGGAGGATCTACTATTTATAGACAAACATGTCCACAGCATGCCCTGGAAATGTGCCCAGATGCTTTAGGAGAGGCCTGTGCCGTGTATATTTAGGTGCGTGTCTGTGTGTTGTGTTAAAGTGATACCACAATAAAATTATTTAAGATTGAGTAGTTTCACTCTGGAAAAATGCATAGTTAGCGATTCCTGACCAAACACACAACTTCAGCAAGTATTTCCCAAAAGTGTGAGCAAACGTCTGTGTTTCTATGTTCACGTGTCTCTGTAAAGATGAACACAAACAAGGTGGGTTAAACCGTGCCGCACAACACCAGCACAGCCTTGGCAATGCGTGTCCACATTTCAAAAGGCGGAGTAAGTGGCGGTCTCCCATCAGTATTCCCACGGGCTCCGCCCCCACATTGAAGGTTCCTTGCCAAAATAGACCTACTGTATAATAGACCATATGTAGTTTGGTGCTTTTCCGCTGCATGGTACCGACTAGTTAGCCTGGTGTAACCAGACCATATTCACTTTGTGAATATAGTCTGTAAATAATAATATATAATTTATTATATAATAT
>JAODOY010084504.1:0-14252 GCA_025399855.1 Forbesichthys papilliferus
GATATTTAAGACAATGTACAAAGGGATGGTCTGTCTGCCTGTATTTAGATTGCAGCTGTAGATTTCTAGGGGCCTACCAACCCACTTGCAAAATAAAATCTAAATGTGTGGGGGGTGGGTGGGGGGGGACACTGCTTTGGATTATCTTTCTGTGTGAGGCATTGATAAAATGTGATATGAGAATTGCAATATTATTTTCTATATTTTTGTAACAACATAAAAGCACAGGTTATGGGAAAATGCATTTATATATATATATATATATATATATTTTTTTTTAATACATTTATTTGTTAAAGAGACCATATACATACTACATTAGTCAAAAGAGAGGAAATATGCTTTAACCAGATTAAGCTTTAAGATAATTTACATCTGCAGTTCCTGAGCAAGTTTACATGTTCAGGTAGATCGTTGGGCTTCACTTGGCCTTCAACTGGTCATACTGTGCTCCACACACCATCCCCAGACCCGTTCTCTTCTGCCACTTCTTATAAATGGAAAAGCTGGAATCCCCGGTGGGAATTAAAACTGAACATTAGTGTCCTCTCTGCGTGTGTGATTGGCAGGACCAAGATGAAGTACTCACTTATCCAGTTGACACTTGACATGGAAATCACGCCTCAGATTATTTATTACACCCTATTTATTATTCTGCTCCCTCCAGAATGAATAAATTACATGAACTGAATATACATTTGAAGATTTGTTGAACCATGAAGGTGAATCACTGCAACTGTATAGAAAATGACTAATTATTTGTCTGAAAAATGTTCAGTGTCCTGTTCTATCCCTAACTTCAGAGAGAAAGTGTCCCAGAAACAGTAGGCTATTTATCCTCCAGGTTTTTAAGATGATTATCTTGTCTTGTGAAGCTGTGTGTCATCTTAATTCCTGAGGCTTAAAATAAGAATCTGAGGGTTTTTACTTTTAAAGGAGCAGTATGGGCTGCCAGTGTGACTTCTGCAAAAACCTTGTGGTGTACTAACCACACCATGCAGGAAACCTCCAGTTGAACATTTTTCTTTTTTTTTTTTAACTAGTAGTCTAGAAGTTGACATCAACTCCTGATGTCAACTTCTTGTTTCTTCAACATTATTACAAACTAAAAAATGCAAAAGGACTACATATAGCTAGACACCTACACAAACAGTGCAGCTAAACAGCTATGTAGATAATAATGTAACCTTGATCCACTCCCTCTGTTGAGCCTGCTTGTGTTGGTCCACACTTGAGTAAACAGGAGCTTAGGCTTTGGGAGCTGAAGAGATGATTTGGACGGGAGTCAGCGAAGCGCTCATGATCAAATGTCTGGTTACAGATCTGCTGACCTTGACTGACTTGCAATGCAGCTGTGAGTATTGAAGAGAAAAGAAAAAAAAACTCAACAGAGCTGAAATGTACAGAATTTTGCACCGCATTGCAAAGCCATAGTGAGTGGGCAGGGTGTGGGCGGAGATCCACGGTCACACGGAGGTCACCCCTCATGACATGCAGCCCAGCAGTTGCTCCCGGGCGGACTAGCGGACTAGCGCCTGATTCACAGGCTGCCAAGATTCTTTTCCCCCTCAGAAATCTGCTCTAGCATGCATCTAGCATGCATCTATTAATGTGTTTAAATTGAGAATTACACATTCTAACATTTTTTTTCAAATGATATTCTATATGATTAATTAATAACATTATATTAAATAAATAATAATTCAGCCCAAGTGCTATATCTCTATAGAGACAATACATTCAGGAATCCGAAGAATACATCTTGTTTGCGTGAAATATTTCAGCATGGCTGGAATCGTCATCTGTCTTTAGTGTGTTGCTGTTTTCCTGAGGCCAATACTAGGCAGCTGTGGTCAGTGTGGTGCAACCAACCTTGACAGACACTGAGCAGATGGCTCAAACATGATGTCTGATTGTGATTCTTCAGGTGTAGCTCCCCTGTCTTTAATGAAGAGGAGTACATATTGAATGTATGCTAAGCCCTAACTGCTCCTGGTGGTTAGACACCTTGCATTCTATCTCTAACTTCAGAGAGAAAGTGTCCCAGAAACAGTAGGCTATTTTATCCTCCAGGTTTTTAAGATGATTATCTTGTAAATCTTGTAAATCTGGTTTTGTCTGTCTTGTCATCTTAATTGAAAAAAATATTAATGTATTTGTGAATGGGTGAATATACAAAATACTGTAAAGCGCTATATAAATGCAGTCCCATTTACAAGTGCTCGGAACATACCTTGTGACAAGGATGTCTGGTGAAACAACTTTGTGCTATCATATCACATAATATGTGCTCCAATATAAGTCTCGATTGCTTTGCAGAACTGTTGAGTTTCTTATATGCATGGTTTCTCTTCAAGCCCTGAAAAGCATTTTTAGGTGTGTGTGTCTGTGTGTGTGCGTGTGCATTTAATGTGAACATGTCAACACAAAGGAGAGTGTGATAGAGACGGGCACAGATGGCCTTCCTGCTTCCTCCGATCTGTGTCATGACGTTGAAAGATCTATACTCTAGATCCTTCAACGTCATGAGATAGAGAGATAAAGAGAGATCGATCACAGTATGACAGTTTGATCGATCACAGTACGACAGACAGCAAATGTTTCTTGTGACAGTGGCATCAGAAACATTCAGGGCACCCACTAGGGCTGGGCCGAGAACCATTTTACATACTGGTTCTCAAAACGCCATTAAATGAACATCTTGTTAAAAAGACAAGCGGGCAGTCAGGACTGTTAGCAGGCTTTCAATATGTGCACACGATACACAATCTACAACAGCAGATATAATCAATGCTGTTTTGTCAAACCACCAACATACTGTACTTAAAATGTTGGGTTAGATACTCACCTTTTGAAGATGGTAACTTCCAATAACATCTAACAATAATATCCATCAATAACTCAGTGCACCGATCAGTCAAAAAAATTCTTATTACATTGGCAAAGGTCCAGACGATCTAATCCAGTAAAATATTTAGTCCAAAACACATTACATTAATAAATACAGCACAGACTGCTGTATCATTAATTTTTTATAAGCCGGCAGACGTTATTTTCCATACGTTCTGTAATGTCGGTTCTCTAGTTTGCATGTTAGCCTAGCTTTCAAAATAGCTGCTGCATGCTGCAAGCTTTTGATTGACTTATGAATTTAACCAATAAGATCTTTGTACAGCCTTCATTAGCCAATTAACATCTGTGTTGAAAGGAGCCTGCCGCTGCTTACAAATCAAGCCAATTGAAACCGAATATCTTTATTGATGCCGCCTCTGAACATGTGGACTTTTTTCTTTTACAGAGAATTATTAGTCAAAGGGCAACTGCGCATATATAAGATAGAAAAAATCAAAGAAAATAATATTTAAATCCCAAAATTAAAAAGAGTACCTACCCATCAAACGAATACCAGAATAACCAAGTATACTGGGCCAGCCCTAGAATCCACTTTTGGCAGTGCAGTTGATTCAGAATTCACGCCAAAACGTGTGTGTGTGTGTGTGCGGCCATAATTACATTTCCAAAACAAACAAAAATAGCCTAGGATATTAACTGGCTATATAATAGTCAGAAGGAACAAAGTAATGCAGTAGCCTGGCTAGTATACAACAGCTTACTGTGGTGCTATTCTAGCCAGGCTCCAGCACGCGCGCGTACACGCATAGCACAGCCTAGAGCTGTAACACTAGCCTAATGCACAATTGTTTTGCGATACGCACGACATAATTAAATGATGCATGCAGCAGTGCTCTTTTGAATGAGAGCAGTAACTGCCTGCCTGTGAGTACTGTGCATTCAATCGATCCACCTCTGTATGCCTAAAGCAGTGACTAGTGCTGCAAACTTGATGACTGAATATAGTTTGTTAAATATTATAGTAATGTACTTTGATGGTTCACTCACCAGGTCTCACTTTAAGTGAAAGGAGACACACCCTTCTTTTTCTGTGCAAATCTTTTTGTTTGCACAAAAAACCCACTCCACATAAACTTAGGTTCATGTTAAAACAGGGTTCACAATAACCCACAAGCAGTCGTTCGAGGGATGATAATTCCGTGGCTTTTGGACAGTGGACACCAAGCCGCGTTTATTCCAGTTTCTCGTCTAAATTAATGGTTTCAAACCTGCAAACTAAATCTACTTTGTTCATATTACATAGCACATGGGGAAGACTGTCTTAGTTAAACTGAGAAATATTCATGAACGATCTCCCTTTTAATCTTGCCGACTACGATAGTTCAATAAGTCCTAATTTATTCATTATTAAATTCCTACCCGATTGATATTATGAAATATTTTGCATCTGATAACGTCTTATGTATAATTCCTAATTCGAATGGTAACCCTGTGCTGCTCAGCTCTGTAAAGGTATATCTTTGTTAGTGTTCTGTTATCGTAATGCACATGGAGGGTGAAGACTGCTCGACTCCAGTCGAGTGAAGGGGCACCAACTCTACTCGTCAACATTTAGTAACCAGTCAATGTTAAAACAATTTCGCCACATTTTATCTTATCAACTGGCCTGCCTAAACCACATGTTTGCTCTTGGCTCTAATTGGTTCCTTAGTTCCTTGGTTCCCAGCAAAGCCACAGAGGTCCCCCGGTGGGGGTGGGGGGGGGGGGGTGTCAAGCTGGGAGCCACGACATGCAGACGTTTTGCAACAGCCACAACCTCTGCTGACATTGATTACCAATTAGATTATCCACGTATCTTGCCCCTTCAGCTGAAGTTCTCTCTCTCTCTCTCTCTCTCTCTCTCTCTCTCTCCTTTAGTTTGTAGCTGTAGACTTGCGTTCTGGGTCAGTGATTTGAGCTATTTTCATTTGCCGTTTCCATTCACGCACAACTGGTCCATTCTCTTAAGGAAACAGACAGAAGGAGAGCGCTGAAGGAAAGCGAATAAAGGAACGAATGAATGGACAAATGAGGCTGGGAGGCTGTCTGTGTGCCCGGCCTGCCTCTATCAGCTGAATCGTTTCAAGTCTGCGTTGCCTAGCTACTACGCTGAGCCGAGGAGGAGAGACACGTGGGGAGGGGTGGTCGCAAGAGGGGTTGGGAGATGGCGAGTCACCATGGCCAGTGGCTTTGGCTTTCTATGCCATTGTTAGCCTGCTAGCCGCGTTTGCTTACACACAGACGTGTCTAAAGTAAACAAGCTTTTGCTTGGCTGCCAGCACAGCGAGCACGGAACCATTGACACCCTCGGCACGTTTTATGCTGCGGTCATCATGACTAAATGTCACCGCCGTCTCCGTAAATATAGTTCACGGGTGTCCGCTTGTCTCTCTGTGAGTCCCTAAGAGGCTCGTCCTTTTTCCTTGTTCAGCTAAAGTAAAGCTCTGCTTCTCAATTGAGACACTCTTTTTTTTTTCACAATGAGACTTTGTTGTGATGCACGAATGTCCCTGCACATTACCGTGAATAAAGTTATACTTGTACCAAGCCGACATGACGGAATTGGGTTGATGAAATGTGCCCAAGACCATGTGACGTTTTGGCTCATTCTTCACTTTTGTTCCGGAACATCTGTTGAGGTTCTCTCCCTGTGAGGACAGCGGGCTCGCTCGCTTGTCTATCTCTTCCCGAGAAGCAGAAAATAATCGACAGGCAGATCGAAGGGATTGGCGGAGGTGGAGATAAAAACTACCCCTATGTTTATGTGAATGCTCTCCAAACAGCAGAGGTGGGTGTGTGTGTGGCGAAGGGGAGGGGGGTTACCACTACCAGCTTATTGTTGCGTTGCATTTCACAGCTAACTGGGTTAACGTCTATTCTGTTTATTTACAGAATACAATTTACAGGATTATAGAGCCAAACACGGTGGTGCAGACTGCATCTAACAGCAGTATCCCAGCCATCACAATGTGTTTCCAGTGTGGGGGGTGGGCGGAGCTTCTAAGAGAACACCCTATGACATTGAAGGGAGATGCGTTTTTGTTTTAGAGTTGAAATATGTTGAAATCAACAAGCTTTCTCCAGGATGATTTTAAAGGCAGGGTTAGTTCTTCTTGAGAACGCTTGCGAACTTTGAGCTCAAATCATAACAACATCCCCCCGCAACGCCGGCTCACACATTGAAACGCATTGTGAAGCAAAGCGTAGTACTGCGGCTTTGTTGTCGAGAGCGGTGTTCTCCATTGTGTTCTTGTTTACTGAACTTATTGTTGAGTTGCCTTTCACAGCTAACTGAGTTAACGTCTAGTCTGCACCTCCTGCGCTCCTTGTCAAAGTATAGCAAAGCTGAAGTGCGAGCATTTAGTCCAACAGTTCTTAACCCTCGCGCTGTCCTATGGGTCAAAATGACCCGGTGCACTTGCCAGTAGAGGGCAGCAACCACAACACGGACATATGACATTCCGCGGTTTGCTTCCTCTGCTGCTAGTCTGCTGAAATGCCTTAGGACAGTGCGAGGGTTAACTTAACATTTAGCGACACTAAATGTATCAACAGCTCTCACATCAGGAAATGATATATACAATGGCATCGTTGAGGTCTGATCTGGTTTGCGTGGCGTGTGATTCTTAAAATAAATCAGAGTATGCACACACACACACACACACACATTGTTGATGAAGACGGGCACCATTGTATATGGTGCACTTTTCTAGAAAATACAGCAACGGGCGGTGCCGTGCCATCTGGTGCTTGGTGGAGGGCAGCTCAGTGGGAACAGGTGATAGCCAGCAGATAGCCTCCTTTGCTGATGTCTTTCTTGCCAAGACCGGGCTTCCCTTAGTGTGTCGAGTGACTGTCGACCGCAGTAGTGAGCCTGCACTGAATCCTGTTCACACATTAGTGTTGTGTGTGTGTGTGTGTGTGTGTGTGTGTGCGTGCGTGCGCAGAAAAGCACTGAGCGCAAACAACCGCATGAGGTCACATCCACATTCACAGGTGCCATAGGCGCACGCGCACGTGCCCATGCCTAGATGGCGAGAGCGGCCCCTCCCTTCTTTGTCCGCTTTCTAACAATGGAGCGTAACCGACCCACCGTTTCGTTTCCTCTCCACAGCCTGAAACACAGGAAGTTGCGAGCTCGCGTCTTTCCCCGGGGCCCCCGGCCGGGTCAGTGTGGGAGGGGTGGGGGGGAATGGCGCGTGGTGGGGGAGAGGGTCTCTGGGAAGGGGAATACTGAGATCTGCCCAACCGTGGGTTGCTGACATCACACACTGAAGGGCACACCCTCTGTGATCTAGGGAGGAAATTATGAGTTTGTTTTCTGACATTTTTTTAAAGGCTTATATAGTCAGTGACTGTAAGGTATTGAAACACATTGTGAAGCGTAGCGTAGTACTACAGCTTTGTTGATGTGAGCGATGTTCGCCATTGTGTTCTTATTTACGGAGCCAGGGCTGCGTAGAAGTACCCGATTATTCTTTCGGCATGCACACAGAACAGTAAGCTAACACAATGCGAGGAAATATTTGGTCAATTTAACTAAGTGTATTACTGTAGCATCTTGCAATTAACTTGCAATAGCCGACTACCGGTATATCTTTTAATGACTTAATGCTTTTTAACGCCCACTTCATCACAGGCCCATCACCCATAGCAACCAGTAAATGATGTAATGATAATTTGACTAAAGAAGGCTGAAGCTTGCTATTGCTATAAGATTCTCACTGTGGGTGCTTGTATCAGAATGGCCACGACCCCAATGATTGGTTCGCCACCACAGAACCACCTTCTGCGCTCAGTTCTCTGGTCAGATATAGTCTTTGGCGTTGTGCTGTGTGCCTCCTCCACCCACATCATGCAGGAGCAAGTGGCTGCCTTCCCTTTGAGGCTCTTGAAGTGGCCCTCTCTCACACACACACACACACACACACACAAGGGGGTCCTTCAGAGGAGCGCATGTGCGTATGTGCTCTGACGAGACTGTGACGCGTTTGTGTGTCCTCCTCCCTTCCTCTCGCCTCCCCGCCCCCCCTCTGCTCCCTTCATCGTACTGCCGCCTCCTTCTCTCTCCTCTGCACCCTCATCTCTCCTATTCTGTTGTCATTCTCTTCAGCTCCCCCTCCTCTCATCCGCCGTGCTCGTCATTCATGCTTTGATTCTCCAAATATGTCACTACTCTCTCAGCCCCCTCACCTTACTGCCCCCCCCCCCCTTCCCCACCCGCTATTTCTTGTTTTAATGACATCATCTGCGGAAACGGGACTCTGTCGATGGGGTCACATCCCACCAGTGTGCATGTGTGTTTTCCAGGACACACCTTGGTTAGAGCTATTAGCTACATTCATAAACTGTGCTTATAATACAGAACTTCCAGGGGTGGACAGTACATTTGCATAGGGCTGTGCAATTAAACAAAATCATAAAAACTATGTAATCACAATGTAATCGAGAGGGGGAAAAAAGTAAAGGCTTATTTTGTCTTTTGTTATGAATGGGACAATCACATTCACACCTCCTGGGGTGAAAGTTAAAGATCAACAGGAAAAGTATTAAGGGACATTTTATAGTTGAAGGTGTTTTCATTGTTCAAGTGCAGTAACTGCAACATCTTATCAAATATGTACAAACAGTGTTGTTAATATGGACCAAAATAATTGTGATTATGATTCCTTTTTGAGCATCCATACATTTGCAGTATGTATTTATACATATGCCTACGTAGGCGTTCAGTTGAAAGATAAATATCCTTTTGGCTCAACTGCATACATTTAACTTACTGCCATTGCAGATTAATTTGAAGCAGGTCATTCAATCTGAAATACATTTTGTTTCTTTTATTGTTATTTATTTTGTTTCTTTTAATAAGCAACATAAAAACAATGTATGTTTATGGGTGGAAATAAAATACCAGTAGCTTAATCTAGGGCTGCCAAAAACCTTACTAGCAGTTATTCCATAAAATGTATAATCATATATCAAATAAGTTTACTCATTAAAAGCAGGATGTTTTGAACAAGTCTGTCTGAACATAGTACAGTATGCACAATATTATATTTGTGATAACTTTTGTATGTAATCACGAGTGCTGAAGGAAACCTCCGTCCATAAGATAAGACCGTATGTGGCTGTGGAAATTAACTGTGATATTAGATACAGCATAAACTGAGCAACTTTGGCAGCCCATAACAAAAAAAACTCTTGGGCAAACATCAGTTCCTCCATTTGCCAGCTGTTGCCCTCTTTAACGGGGACACCCTATGGGGACACCTGGTGGTAACTGGTTGTTACTGCAGTAGGTAGAAATGAGATGCAGTTAATTATTGACCTAATAAATTGTGATTTACAGGTAAGATATCTATTGACTTAATTGTGTGTGGAATACAGCCAGTGATCTGAAACAAATCTAAGGTTTCTGCTGTGTTTGCTTGGTGCATTGATTTGCAAACCAATATTTGCACAGTACAGCAAAGTGGTATCTGAGAAGGTTGTTTTCTCTTTAGGCCTATTAGCGAAAAGGATATTGAACCTTAAAGCCTTTCTAAATAAGTGTGTAGTAAAACTGCATACATCTTGGAGAAAATTATTTATAAAATAATATAGTGATTGGGCTAATTAAAATATTTGAATGGGACATGTTATTGTAGTGTAGGCATTCATTGCTTGTCTAAATTAAGGTAGACACAAATCTATACATTATATACATGGAGTACACACAAATACAATTGTCTAGAAACGTAATTTTGTAAGAGCAGCTGTTTAAATGGCGAACTGTCTTGTGTCTTCTCTTGCCAGACGTACCGATGGAGTACAACCCCTCTGACCATCCTCGGGCAAGCACCATCTTCCTCAGCAAGTCACAGACTGACGGTAAGATTGCATCATCATCATCATCATCATCCTTTGCCCGTCACGCCTTTCCAAAACTTTGACTCACAATATTGTTCCTTGGGTGTTTTGCCAATTTTGCAATTTTGTCACCGTCATAAGTAATAAGGGTTTCTCCTTGAAATATTTGTGATATGAGCAACGATAGCGTATGATGGCGTGATTGTGTATAAGTGTACACTTATGTGGCTAGAGATTAGCCATTACATTTAAAAATTCATAACAAAGCACACCTTGCAGAATAAAACATTTACTTAATGGTTTGCTAATTTTGCTTACTCATTTGAATTACGCCTGTCTCTCTGCTAAATGTAATATAGCTAAATGTCTGCAGAAGGAGCAAATTGTAGTCTAAACAAAACTGCACTACGCAGAAACAATTTCCGACCGCTGTGAATGAAACACAAAACAGTTATTATGTGTTGATGGTGTCTGTTCAGGACTTTCCTTATATGTGTGCATCCTGAGGGCGACTGTTTCTGTCATTTAACCTTTAATAACGGATTATGTTCCGACTCTAACATGTTGAGATGGAAGTATTAAACTTATTTTTCATAAGAATATTCCTATTCAAAAACATGGTTATTTAATAAGTGCATGTGGCAAAAATCACAGGATTGTTTTAACTAGAATGTTATTCACATTACATAGTATGGTACCATTTTTAAAACGAATAAATACTTCTTATTTGTATAAGTTTGCACACTACAGTTTAAATGTAAATGTTCATGAATTGTCACGGCCCATTTTCTATTGGCTATCTGTCGTGGGCACGATGTAGACTCAGACCATTTAGACTCTGTGTTTTCACAGTTGCTGTGTCCAACAAGAGAGGTAAGAATGTATGTGTGCGTGTGTCTTTATCGGAGCATAGGCTTGCTTTATGTGTGCTTTGGGCTCTACTCTCTTTAGGAAATCGTTTTATTTTTTTATTTATTTCGCCAGCAATATTGTGACTTTTTGTGAACGCAGGCATTGTGCGTGCGTGTGTGCGTGAATAAGCATCAATGTAAGCCGCGCCGTTGTGACTAGGGTTGCATAATTTAGGTAAACAAATACATATTCCTGCTGTGTGAATCACGTTAGACGAAGAGGTGTATTTCTTCACTGTCATTTACAGCGGCACATCAAAGACTGAAAACATGTCAATTATTCTTCTGAGGAAGGCTGAAATGTATAAAAGTGCAAGAGAGAGCTTTCCTCCGAACACTGAATTCAGACTGTATATTGATGGACACCTCTCAGAGGGTCTTGTTGTTGTTTTTGTGATCGATTGTGCAGCCCTACGTTTAACAAAACAACTCTCGCTCTGTTTGCTTTTGCCGAGAAGGGGTGGTCGTGGATGTGTGTGGCATTATCAGTGTTTGTTTACTTGAAGTGTGCCACTGGTGGTGTGTACATGCACTTTTAGTGTAAAAACTCACATAAATGTACCATTAGGTTCATTAAGCCCAACCCGTGACAACGGTCAGGTAGGCTAAACTGTGCCGTCAGTTGACTGAACAGAACAATGACGCTCACATTTCTACTTGAGAGGGAACCTTGTTACAGTTGATTAAGCAAAGACTCGCTGAGACTGAAATTGTAAATGGGCCAAATTACTAATGACATTTCCAGCGCTCACAACTCGTAATCACAATGTGTTAGTTAATTTTCACAATGAGAAGGGAGTCATTCACTCTGTTGAGTTTCTCCATTACAAACAAATTGGATGACTGGTGCTTATTTTAGTGTAGAATAACCAACTATCAGCTCAGGATTTAACAGCCAACATATATTATTTAACATACTGTATATAC
Source organism: Forbesichthys papilliferus (assembly GCA_025399855.1). Taxonomy (NCBI): domain Eukaryota; kingdom Metazoa; phylum Chordata; class Actinopteri; order Percopsiformes; family Amblyopsidae; genus Forbesichthys; species Forbesichthys papilliferus. Next base: position 11,577 of record JAODOY010084504.1, read on the forward strand.
ATTTCCCTGCTTCCCCTTCTGTTTCAGACGCCCCCTGCCTGCCATGTCATGTATTGCGCTGTTGCTTTCATGAGTTTGAATGGACTCAAATGAGTTATGCAGCTGTTAGGCGTAAATACTGACACCTGTCTCTTTCCTTTTAGTACGGGAAAAGAGGAAGAGCCTTTATATTAACCACGTGAGTACAACCTCAGTGTCCTTACTGTACAATCTAATAATGTCTTTAGCATAAAACATAACAGTGGTTCTTAAATATGAGCTAAGACCATTTTAATGCCTTTAGCTGTGGTGATGCCTAGTTTATGTGTAGTTTGTAATTTACCCCTCTTGTGTTATTTTGCAAGTTCACGCACATTTCGGAAAACAAGGTAAAGTGTCCACCGTCTTGGTGTTTGTGTGTGTCCGTTTTTCAGCCTTGTTTTGTGTCATTTCCATTACTCACCCAAGGTTTCATGCGTAGTAGCCACCATCAGACTTGTAGACACGCTTTTAATCCAGAAAGGGCTTTGTCAGAGCTCCTGTGTGAGTAACCAAACAGCTGCATCTTGTGCACCTGCGTATGAAGAGTGTTAGACAACAGCTTTGATTTAAAAAGCCGTTCTCCAGGCTTGATCATTCAATTCAATTATTTATTGGCTGCAGAGACAATACATCTGTCTTGCTTCTTTCAGTGGAATTTGAATGTGACACTTTAAACAACAAAAGCAATTATTCTTATTAGGGGTGCACAATATATCGATTCAGTATCGTTATCGCAATATCACGTTGCGCAATATCATATTGAAAATGTTGTAGGAAGTGCAATATTCAGTATATTTAATGGGGAGATGCGTTTGTTAGTTGTTTGATTTAGACAGAGCAGTAGAGGAAGCTAATGACATAATAAAGATCGAATAGGAAACATTAGTGGCCAAAAAGAATGCCTATTCGATATCTTACTGTTGTTGTACCAGTCCAATATCACTACCAGTTGAAAATGTGTTGTTTTGAAATTAGTTATGAATATATTTTTATGCATTTTCCCATGACCCAAACCATTGCCATAAGTTTTTACTTATGTTTAAACATTTTCAAAATTAATATCGATATTGCAATTTTCATGATCAATATCGCAGTATCACATTTAGTCAATATCGTGCACCCCTAATTCTTATGTGGCAGTTGAAAAGACGAGATTTCTGATTGGTTTGTATTATATATGTTTACGTGTGTGTGTGTGTGCGTGTGCGCAGCATCACCCTGGAGCATTAAGACGGAAGTATAGCTCTTGCTCCACTATATTCCTGGATGACAGCACCGTCAGTCAACCAAACCTCAAGTACACCATCAAATGGTAAGCACGTCTATAAGGAACCCCTTCCATATAATGTGCACGCATGCACTCACCCTCAACCCGAGTCCTCGCACATTTTCAGTGGGCCGATATTGAGCTCAGCATGTCAGGATGAATGTAACTGCGTTTGACATTGCAACAACAGACAGCGTTACAGTGGATTCAGTTGTAAATTATCAACTCTGATGTTGTTGACCTTTCTCTACACAGCGTGTCTCTGGCAATATACTACCACATAAAGAACAGGTGAGCTCAAACTCTTTAATTCCCGCAGCATTCATCCTTTAAGTCTACTAACCCAGTCACCACTTCATTATTACGGAACCCGTGTCACACTGGAACGATTCAGCGGCCCTCAATCTAAATAACTGTCACTTTTTAGTGCAGCTCCCCAACTCCCAACAACATGTCAGGCACTTTAGATAATGTGCTGTTCTGAACAATGTTCGGCGCAATGTGTGAGGCCTGAACGAAGCAGATTTTCTCCTCCAGCGAGCTGCGGTGTGTGTGTGTGTGAAGGCACGCTTTCTCCTGTCTAATTGGCGAGATTACACCAGCGCTAGGAGGCCATAACAGCCACTGGCTGTCGTGTAGATGAATGCCCCCTAAATTGTTTATTGAACGGTCAGTGTGTTCTCTGCTAGCAACTAGCAAGCTGTGTTTTGAAGTGACTTGAGTGACCCCCCCCCCCCCCAGTTGTCTTGTCACGCTTCCATGAGCAGTTTTTACTTTCTCCTCTTGTTATTGCAGAGAGGTTGACGGGAGAATCCTATTGGATATCTTCGACGAGAAGCTCCACCCGTTAACGGTAAGGCCCAATGCCGGGGTCATTTGGCGGTTAAACCCACACAGGTCCAGTACAGGGTTTCCAACAGTGTTGTGTACAATTTTTCAACGTTTTTGTTTTATTTCTCTTTTGTTTTGTTTTTTTATTGCAGAAGTCGGAGATTCCTCCCGACTATGACATACATGACCCCGAACAGAAACAGATCTACCGCTTCATCAGGACACTATTCAGTGCCGCACAGCTCACGGCTGAATGTGCCATCGTCACTTTGGTGAGAGCGTGTGTCTGTGCGCCTGTATTCAGTGTGCGACGAGCGTTGGTGTAAACTGGCATGAATTACTTGATGCCTGGAAGTTATTATTGCTCTTCTCCTCTCCTCTCCAAAATGTCAACCAGTTAAAGGTATTGTCAGCTATTGCAACGTTTGTAGGCTAACAGTCAGATCAGATCAGATCAGAAATACTTTATTAATCCCCTAAGGGAAATTCTGTGTCACAATTACTCAGCTTGTATGTCAAGACATAATATAACAAACTACAATAATTAATGATACAAT